>KN481584.1:17587-41691 GCA_000787095.1 Periophthalmodon schlosseri
CAGATTCCTGTTGTGACTAGGGCTTATACCACGGCCTGTGTCCTCACAACTGCAGCGGTGGTAAGATAATTTTGTGTTCGTGCAAGATCGTTGATACAGCCGCCTGTTGGTTTTGTATCTTACTGGAGAGAGTGTTTATTTTGAGGATAGCTATGAAGGTTAGCCACAGCAACAGAGGGGTAACGTTACGTGTCCAAAACATGGTCAAAAATCTCCGTGTATGAGGGGGGGAGAGAGCTATCTGGGTGTCAAAAATAGAGAGTGCTTTCAGAACGATATTCAAGGCAATGAAAATCGCGTTCAAGCTTGTAACGTGAAAGTGAAAGCTTCTATTGTGAAATGACACCCATCCGCTGTGTGTGTTATGATAACTCACAGAAATCATAGTAATAACTAAGCTTACATCAATATCGTTAGGTTACACTACACTTTAATGTATTTTCTCTGCTGTAGAATTCAGCTGGGGTTGGTCCAAGTTATAGTTGTGTTAAATTTAGCGACGTTTGATTAAAGTTTGGTTATGAAGATAGATTGACATTGCATTGTTATTTAAAACAAGCTATCCTGTGTGTAACTCTTGTAAAAGTATTGTTTTTGTGACTCACATTCACTATATTCAGGATATGATTTATACCAAAACGGTGCTGATAGTTTGATGTACAGATAATTTTGCATCACTGACTGATGTGCTGTAAGTCCATTGGCTGGTTTGCAGTTTCAGGTGCAGTGGCGCGCGCTGAGTGGTTCTCCCTATGACTAACACCCATTTTTATTAATACTTTGGTGTAATTGTTGTTATGTATTTGGACAAACTGTTGACTTCCTTTTGTATATTGTTAGAAATATTTTACCATGATTTCAATTTAGTGTGAATTGAGATAATCATAATGTTTTGTTTTTTGTTTTGTTTTTTTGCTTTTTGCAGCAATTAGAGATCATCACACCCTTTCAGTTATACTTCAATCCAGATTTGATTTTAAGGAATTATCAAGTAAGTAACTGCTATACTGTATTTTATGACAGCATCCAGTCTAGCCCCTTGTTCATGTGAATTCTTTGTTTTCGCAGGTATGGCGGCTAATAACCAACTTTCTCTTTTTCGGTCCCGTTGGCTTCAATTTTCTATTCAACATGATATTTTTGTATCCTTTTTGCTCAGTTCAGTCCATTTAGTCAAGAAGTATTTACAGCAGTTGTACCTTATTTAAGCAGTTGAATATGAGTATTGTTTGGAGTATTTTTTCTTAACATCTATTTTTAGATACAGATATTGTCGAATGCTCGAAGAGGGATCTTTCAGGGGGCGGACGGCTGACTTTGTCTTTATGTTCCTTTTTGGTGGGCTACTGATGACTGTATCCTTTTCAATACAAATATCTATACTTGAGACAACTAATATTTTAAAGTTACTATCTGTAAGGTTTTTTTTGTTGTTTTTTTTGTTGGCAATGTGAAACCTGCCGCCCCACCACCACCTGGCCTTTGTTCACCTGCTCACCTGTGCTTTCTGGTTTTCTTCTGTCACATCAAAGCTGGCACACTGTCAGACAACAGTAACATCGGTAGCATCAAGTGGTGTTATGTGAGAATACAACGGGGCTGGGTTGGCCAAACTAATTATAAATGGTAGCTTTAACCATAATAATGAATAATAATGCATATATCATTGGTTTTTTTTTTGTAAAGCCCCTTTCAGAGAACTCAAAAGCGATTGTTGTTAGCATGCATGGTGTGGTATGTATGTCACACACAAAAGTATGTAGTGGCTGTTCAATATCATTGTTCCTTAACAAAGCTTTAGATCTTTGGCACATTTGTGAGCCTGGTTTTCTTGGGCCAAGCCTTTACTATTATGCTTGTTTATGTGTGGAGCAGAAGAAACCCTAATGTTCGCATGAATTTCTTTGGCCTGCTGAATTTCCAGGCTCCTTTTCTGCCCTGGGTTTTGATGGGATTCTCACTTCTACTGGGGAACTCTATTATTGTGGATCTTTTAGGTATGCACAATTGTCAGTCAAAAGGTGCAAATAGTGCTTGTATTTAAGATGTTCTGCTTTCTAGGTATTGCTGTTGGACATGTGTACTTTTTCCTGGAAGATGTTTTTCCAAACCAGCCTGGCGGTGGACGTTGGCTTAAGACACCATCTATCATGTAAATATAAAAAAAAAAAAAAAACATACAAAAACAAAATAAGGAAAGACAGAGATGTTGTTTTTTATTTTTTTCAGAAAGATGCTGTTTGACACTCCCGAGGAAGATGCCAACTACAATCCTCTGCCTGAAGAGCGCCCTGGAGGATTTGCCTGGGGAGAAGGGCAGAGACTTGGAGGCTAACAGGGCTCTGTGCCATCCCTGGTTTTAGGGCCACTATGAACATTCCCTAAAGACGAAGGGACGAACATGGTCTTTGTTCATGTTTGTGAAGTTCTGGACTATGAATGCCAAACCAACCAGAACTTATTTGGGAGTAACCGTCTGTTGTTTTTTTAAATGGGCCTAAATCATCTCGAGAAACTTTTCTTGAAGCCAGATTGATGCTCCATGAATATTAGAAAGAATTCAAGCTTCTCTGAACTGTGAATGGTGAGTCTTTGGCTTGGTGATGTTTGGTCTTCATCAAAAGTGTTGATGAAAAAAAACGAAGGATGGCAGCAGCTAAAATACTTCAGGATTACCTGTTCTGTTCATATGGCAAAGTGCATTTTTTTTCCATTTCACTTTTATAAATAATAAATCTCTGTGGCAAGTGAAGATCTCTCTTTATTTTGACTGAGATTGTGGTTTATGAATGGGGTGGGTCGCTTGGCACAATGGAAAAGAGTAGTAGCTTAAGAAAGATCTAATTTATATTTTGATTAAACTCCAACTGTTACGTTCGTGATGCGTAAAAATCTCGCTTTATCAAGTTGGTTGTGGACTTTTGTGGTGCGTGTGCGCAGGTCAGCAGCAGGGGGCAAGCATGAGCAGTGTTGCATGTTCTACGACCACAACGAGAACACGCTGTCGCATTTACAACAGTTGGACAAACGGAGCGTTCAATCATCATAACAATTAGCCATTTTCTTTTTAAATAATATTTTACCTCACAAGTTATTTAAACACACGAGTGATTTATTACTTGTTTTTTAAAGAGGCTAAACATAATAAAATGATCGATGTGGGCTCTACAGTAAATGAATATCAAATACAGCGCCGTATTTTCCCATTTTGTTCCGGACCAAAACACAACAGAAAGGAAACAGGCTGCTGTGCTGTTAACTCGTTAGCACGTACAAAATGATGCCATTAGCTCTCAGTAAAACATTTGGGCAAAAGCCAGTCAAATTTCAACTTGAAGAAGATGGAGATTTTTACATGGTTGGCTCTGAGGTAAGTGCACTTCAATCCATGTTTCTTTTTTTGTCTATGCTAAATTGCTAGCCACACGGCATCCCATTGATCCAACAGTGCCCATTGATAAACAAAGAAATGTCCAGTCCAGCAGACACCTCTGTGGAAAAATCTTTTGTTAACCGAAGTACTGTTTGGAAGTTCTTTTGTTTGTGTGTTTGTTTTACAGAAAAAAAATAAGCTTGATTATTCGCTATACAAACCTTTTTTTGATTCATTTTTTTTTCGCTCGCAAAGTGACTTTTTTATCATAATATGCAACGCAACTGCATAAAATGTTTTAACCTTTGGACCTGTTCTGCGGTGTTCTTCAGGTTGGAAACTATCTGCGTATGTTTAGAGGCTCCCTATATAAGAGATATCCGTCTTTGTGGAGGAGACTTGCCTCAGTTGAGGAGAGGAAAAAGATAGTAGCATCTTCACATGGTAAGTACAACATTATACAAATAAAATATAACAAAAAATATAAGCGAAACATACAGTTTAATTTTGCATTTATTATTGACAGCCACCAGCGTAACTCTCCTGAAAGCATCAGAGTGTGAAGAGATCTTTGAAGGAAATGATGAGAAATATAAAGCTGTGTCTATCAGCACTGAGCCCCCAGCCTATCTCAGGTTAATACAAGTTCTTTACAGCTTACTTTCACTTACCATAATTGTTTATATATGTTGTTGTATGCTTTCAAAGGGAACAAAAGGCAAAGCGTAGCAGCCAATGGGTGCCTACATTACCCAACAGCTCCCACCACCTTGATGCAGTGCCTTGCTCAACCACAATTAACCGCAACAGAATTGGTAAAGACAAGAAAAGGACATTTCCTTTGTGGTATGTTTACTCAAAGTTTGAAAAAGCTGATGGTTTGTCGGGGTTCCTACTAACCACACTTAATTATCATAACCTTTAATCAAATTTAGCTTTGATGACCATGACCCAGCAGTCATTCACGAGAACGCAGCTCAAACGGAGATGCTGGTTCCCATTCGCCTGGACATGGAGATCGATGGTCAGAAACTGAGAGATACCTTCACATGGAATATGAATGGTACAGATCTGTCTTCTTACACTTGCACATGTGATGTACTTAAATGTAATAACCAATTTTGTTTGCCGTATCCTACAGAAAAACTTATGACGCCAGAGATGTTTGCAGAGATTTTATGTGATGATCTTGATCTAAATCCATTGGCATTTGTTCCTGCCATTGCATCAGCCATTCGTCAGCAGATAGAGTCTTATCCTACTGACAGTATATTAGAAGAACAGGCAGACCAGAGAGTCATTATAAAGGTGAGTGACTATAACCATTAAAGAAATACAAAATACAAAACACCCAAGGCATTAACTTATTAAATTCCCACTCCATTTCGAGCTTAAATAAAGAAAAATATGTGAAATGTACACTAAGTGTGTTCATTAATCTGCACGAAATAAATGAATTAAATGAAAAAATGAAATGGTGTCAAAATATAAGTTACTGAGATTTGACAAGCCTTTGTACATAAACATTGTTTCTTTATGGGTAAACGTATTGCTTATTTTACAGCTGAACATTCACGTAGGAAACATCTCTTTGGTGGACCAGTTTGAGTGGGACATGTCTGAAAAGGAGAATTCTCCTGAGTCTTTTGCTTTAAAGCTCTGTTCGGAACTTGGACTTGGCGGTGAGTTTGTAACCACTATTGCATACAGCATCCGTGGTCAGCTCAGTTGGCACCAGAGGACCTACGCCTTCAGGTATCCACAAACTATCACTTTATAATAATTTCATGAGAGTTTTTGTAAAACTTTATATTCCTGTTTTTTTTTTTCTCCAGTGAAAATCCACTTCCCACAGTGGAAATTGCTATTCGCAATACAGGGGATGCAGACCAGTGGTGTCCTCTGCTGGAAACACTCACAGATGCAGAAATGGAAAAGAAAATCAGAGACCAAGATCGCAATACGAGGTGAGTTTAGAAATGTTCAAAATGGCAATGCAGAAAACAGAATATTTGTAATCTTATTACAAAATAATTTACAATGCTTTGCAGACGGATGAGGCGATTGGCCAACACTGCTCCTTCGTGGTAGATGGTGTATTGAAGTTTACCTGGAGCCTGCTGTTACTATGTCACTATATGTCCATAGTGTTGGTGAAGCACAGTCAGTTAAAATGAACCTATTTTCGGACACTAACACCACTTGTTCATCCTCCATAGAAAACATTCATTCATACGACACGGATTCCAACCAGAGCATGCTGATCCTCTTGTCAGATACTTCAGCTTAATGTAAAACATATAATCTTGTATTTACTGAGAATGTATGTTTTGTAAAGTAACACAAGTAGGAACAACAAATTAAGACGTAGTGAATTGTTTTCTTCTTTGTTCCAGACATTTAAATGCAGTGTGTTTGAACTTTTTTAAATGGCTGAAGGCAAAATTAGTGCAAACTGGTAATTGAGGTATAATTTTTCTGTAAATTAGTTTTTTGTGGGTAATGGTTTAATTTCCAGTGCCCTGGCAAATTAAGAACGAGTAAATCTAGATAACAGAAAATTACTTTGAGCCTATAAAGTAGTTTATTCAATAATTTACCAATCAAGAACTACATAATCCACCTCATTCAGTTTGTTTGGTGGGCTTAGTTCAAGGGGGGCTCAATAGAGTATCCATTTGAATCTGACTCATTAAAGGCTCCTAAAATATTTGAGCTAAATAGTCAGATATTTCAGTTTGAATTGTGCCTCATATTACATTGTTTAATGATCATGGGTTGATTTCACTTCACTGCTGAACTGTAGCAGGCTGTACAATACCAAAAGATTCCTCTGTTTTACTGTGGAAGCCAATTAAGCAGGCAGTTAAGTAAGCAATGGATCGATGTGTATTATCAAGTTCTCTTTGTATGCTTGTGGGTTTTTTTATACATAAATGAAATAAAAGGATACAAACAAGGCCACATCATTTGAAGGCTTATCTATTTTTGGACAAAGCATGAAAAAGTTTAGTTATGCTGTTTTGGATGGTGCTGAACAGGGGCAGATTTTTTTCATTAAAATTGAAGTCTGAAGAAATGAGTAAAGCTACACAAAATTACTTTATTTTTTTGAAAGAGAGCTATACATAGAAAAAAATATATAAAACAAGTTATCAATGCGACACCTGATATCACAGTGGTATTGACAATCGTATTCAGTGTCCTGCACTGGGTTTTTTACAGTAGCACTCTGTACACAATAATATTGAGAATATTTAACAGGTTTATGAGAAACTTTGCAGCCTTAAAAAATACTAAAACAAATAAAACTGACAAAAATCTGGAGTACGAAAAAGCTCCAAATGCAGTCACTGAGAACTGGAGTGTTAACTGAGACATGTATGATACTATTAGAGGTTTAGGATTTACACGGGAGAGGTATTTGCAAGTGAAGTAACCAAACCTTCATTCAAACCTATGTTGTCTACCTGTTATCAGTTAACTATTTGTAACCTGAGTATCCATGTCAGCTGCCCACATAAGACCAATTCTTACATAGTGTGTTAGTGTCATCAAAGGCTCAATTTACTCGAAGCTGGCTCAGGAGCAAATTGATTCTTTCTGTAAAGCATTTTGGACATCTAACAAAACAAAACAGAAAAACAATTATGAACATTGTCTGGCATAGTGATATACAAGGACACTGGGCAATAGTTAATATTAATATACATAAAGTATGATTATTAGAAGATTTTTGGCCAGAATTAATAAATGTCAGTATATATGTTTTACACTCATGTTTATGATTAACTGGAGCAGCCAAAGAAATCAATGCCAATATATCGAGGGTAGCCATCTAACACCTTCAACGCTACAGGGTCAAACTTCCAATACTGTATCCCACTCAGAAAATTGACATACCCTGTGAAAAGAGAAACCTGTTATATTTTCTGATCAGGTAATGAATTCATCCAAACATATCTCTCCTCACCGTATCTGTCTTGAAATGCCGCATCTATATGTTGGGGTATGCCGCTCCATTCAGGCATGGTCTGTGGAAGGACATTGTCGACCCGGTTCTCCAGAGGACTGAAGGACCAGTAAGACAAGGACTTGAAGAAGAAGACTTTCTGTACGTTACCCACTTCCCATTTTAAAGCTGCTTGGATGTCTGATACAGGCAGACCCAGCCTCCACACTGAATCTGGCCCAGTTATCTTCCTCTCAGCATCGAACACCCAGTAACTCTCACCTATCATAACAGACAACATTGATAAACAGATCAGCAGGGTTAGGAAGAAATGTATTTTGTTACAGAACGCTCAATATGTGCATAAAAAATTTATTTTGTAACATATTCCATTACAGGTTGCAATCAGCACTGCATACTGAATTGAATGTATTTATTTATTTGACCAGGAACAATACACAAAAGGCATTCAAACATGTCATCTGCCAGGTTTTAGCAAAAATGCAGTCCCTGAACAGGTTGATGTCACAATTCAACAGGTCATCAGTATTACATCTCATTTAAAACATTCCCACTATCAAACCACACTGTCTCACACACACACACACACACACATACAGGCCCATAGCATTGATACATTCACTTTCAGGTTTGTTGGGAAAGTAACCACTGCTTAGTTAAGCGTGTAAAATGTCATAATTTGTCCAAGTTATGAGTATTCCAAAGGCGCACTGCTTAATACAGTCACATGAACTTACATTATATTAATGAAGAAATCGTGTAAAATAACAATAGCAGTGTTTTCTATTTTTCTCACTAATATGATTCAGTTTTAAGCTTAAACTTTGTGATCAAGCATGGCAATGTATTTCTTTGATTTTAGGAAAGTAACTGTTTTCTGAATATCACCAAATGAAAGAGTAACTGTTCCAAAATGAGTATTGTGCATATTTATTTTCAGTACATGTGTTTTGTTCCCAATACAGAAATGTTGATTAGTGTTGCTCTTTATTTGTGACTTTTGTCTAAATCGTTGTGTGCACTACTTGTTTGGCAAATCCAGAATGACATCTCCCTGTAATTTTTTTTATACAGATGGATATCAGTCTGGTCCCTACGCCCCCCGACGCAGCTCAAGTCCAACCAAACATGACCGTGCAATCAGATTTGTTTTTTTAAGTAACGCACGTGAAACGAAGGAGCTATGTTACCTAACATTTACAAACAAAATAACATTTATCACCTCTGATTAACAGAGTTCAGTGCTACACTCATTGATTCTTCAGAAATCCGTGATGTTTTTCAGTCCCTTGTGATATTTTTAATATCTTTTTTCCTTGTAAGCAGCCATATTTGTTTTGGTGCAAACAGACCATTTTAATATCTTTTTCCTTGTAAGCAGCCATATTTGTTTTGGTGCAAACAGACCATGCATGTCCCTGATTGGCTGATCCACCTGTCAATCACACCCAGACTCACATCTTCATAAAGTATTTAAGAAATGTGTATTCTGGATCCCAGGCAAATGCACTAAATGTAAAGTGTGTCTGTCGTGAAGGGATTTGATTTACAAACCTTGGAAGAACCAGATGTTACCAGAGTTGTCCTCATAGACCGCATCAATGTAGTCGGGGATACCTCTCCAGTGACGGGAGGCCAAAGCCGGGTAACCAGCCTCAAGTCGCCCATCCCGAATGCGCCAAACGTACTGGGACTTAAAGAAGAAGAGCTCTCCTCTGATCATAGACACAGCATCATAGTTGGTTCTGCAGGCGTCAGGCTGAGGTCGGCATAACTGAATGTCAGTTTTACAATAAACAGTGATACAGTGAGTCACGCATTACAGCCCTCACCATTCCTACGTCGAGCTCATTGGTCTCTGCAAGTTCCGGTGTTGTGTGCCTGGGGGGGCCATACAAATACTGAATTCCTCTCTTGTCGTCTTCACTGAGCTGCAGAGGGTATGAATCACTGTAGAATGGGCACATAACAGCGTCTGGTTCAAGGGAGTGTTGGAGTCCCAGGACATGGCCAAACTCATGCGCTGCCACTTGAAGGAGATCTGTGCCTAAAAACAGCACAATTTTGTCTGCACATGTGTCATCCATCTGCAGAAATCATGTGCAATACTGTATCAAATGTGAATCAAAACCAGTGCAATGCTCTAAAGCTTCTTAATCCGCCACGTATTGTTGTCTATAGACTGCACTGTACAGAGTCACTGATTGTATATAATAGTTTTGCAGCCTGGGCAGCAGTTTTTACTATACTTAAACTGTTCTAGTTCATCGGTTAGATTTAAGGCTTATTTTATCTTTATATGTTTAATACTTTTTAATTCTACCACTGTTCTTGCACTGCCATTGCAATACTGAATTTCCCCTATTATGGGAGAAATAAAGGTTCCTTTTATCTTATTCAAAATCTGCTATTAAAGGTTCATAATGTAATTTTTTGGGGTAAAACCAGCTTGTCTCCATGAAGATGTTATTGCTTTGCATAAAACATATAACATATTCATATTGTATTATTTCAGTTACAGGTGTTTTTAATGCCTTGCCTTCACAGATCTGACCTGTAAAGGCCAACACACACAACTATTGGGAAATAGGGGTTTTATCTGCAGATTAGTAGTAAATGAGAGACAGTGCAAGGCTGTGTGAAAAGAAAGTTGGTGCTTTGATCAGGTTATAGTGAGTTTAAGCAGAAACAAAAGTTTCCCTGCACAAAGAGAAGCAGGGGAGGAGGAGGAGCTTTCTCTGCCACCTGCAGCTCTCATCCCTCTCAAAGTTTACAGTGGTACATGTGCCGGTCCCAGAGCAGAGACCTGTCTGTACTTACAGCAAAAGTTAAAAAAGCATGTGTTTTCAGCCACGGTGGCGCATCTAAATTCAACAAGTTCCAGTCCTAGCGGGGAGTCGAATGCTGTGGACCGCAGGCACACGGCTGATGTGTGCACGCTCATAGAAAATTATGGAGCTGCCTTTTATGCAGCGCATCAAAGCACCCCAGTGTGCATTGGCCTTAACCTTGCTTCATCTCATCTGCTTGTCTCCATGGAGATAGATGAGTTAATGAGTTAGTTTACTGTGGAACATTCTAGGCAACGCAATGACATTTCTCTGGAGACAAGCAGGTGAAGGGCCCTCCACCAGAACATAGTACAGCCTTAACAGCCTTTTTTTTACACTTACCAACATCATTACCCACAGTCCAGTGCTCATCATAATCAAAGTGGACCTCTCCTTCTCTGTGTGTTCGTGGGAAAAAGGCATGGGCAAGGATTCCCCCAGGACCGTCAAAGGGTAAACTGTCACCGTGCCAGTATCTGGGGTCAAACACATGATTCAGCCATGTCTGAACTCTGAACTCTGAACTGATGCCATAACTCTATTGCCCATAGTTTAAAACTGAACATGAGGGCGGAGGTTGTATTCAGTGTGTGATGTCATTATTTCAGATGGAGGGATTTCAGGCATAAATATAATATGGCAAGTTGGTAGACCCAAGCACAAAACAATCTGGTTCAACATTTTATGAGGTTCATGAGGAAACAGATTGCCACATGTTTATGAGTGAAACCTCAAGATAGGACAAACATGCTCCCCTGTTGTAGTTACAACACAGTCAGTTCTTTGGTATGACATCATTGGCTGGTTTATATTATTATGTGAAATATTTTTCAATATTTTTGATTATCCCAATAACAATATTCAGATGATATCATCCAACAAAAATATAAAATATAGTTACATAATAGTCCTAATAATAATAATAATAATATCTGTAATTATTGGGCCTATCAACATAAAAAATAAACAAAACTGGTAACTCTTACCTGTTGAAGTCAATAACAATGTCTGCTTTCTCTGACATGACTTCAGTGAAAGTTAAAGGTGTCACTTCGCCCCAGACTCTGAAGGCCTGGTCCAAAACATGACGCACTTTAGCCTCACTCATCTGCCACGGAAAACGTACAATCCTACACAAAAATGTAGAGTCAAAACACATTATAACACATGTTTATCCCTATGAGCAGTTTGGAAAATCTTGTTGAATTTAGAGGTACTTAACTTGGTCAATGCTCACATAAACTAAACATTAATGGGTTAGTACTGGCTTGTGTGAGTTTGCTAATAACCAATTGAATCCAAGATGAATAACAAACTCGTCATAAGACAGGCCTATTGCAGATCATACTGTTTATTCAACTTGTAAACACATTTACTGGTATGCGACTGCCAGCCTCTCTTCTCTGTTAACACTAAGACATCTTATTTGGTGCAATTAAGTCATTCCTGTTCCTAAGTGTTTTGAGTGAAATTGTGATTTCTGATCATTTTTTACCTGTATGTGAGATCGGTCTTTTCCCAGCGCCCTCCAAAAAGTGCAAATCGTTTCTTGCGCTGCTGCCTGCTCTGTCCTTCCTTCTTTTTTTTCTTCATGTTGTAGTACGACAGATCTACTCTCAACAACGTGTGATAATCTGGCACTCCACAGCGAGGTCTCTTCCACTCTGTGTTATTACTGGGGAACACTAATGACATCAAATTATGTTTGTCATTTAGTGTTGGCTGTTCATGCCTTTCCCTCTTTTTCTGACCCACATTTTTGTGGCTGTGAGGCCCTCCCTGCAAAACATCAAAGCATTTCATCAACAATAAGAAGTCAAGTGTGTGCATAATCCTTGTTTAAATTACGCCTTAATACACCTACAGCTAAATGCCATTTTGTACAAAATAGTGCAATGACCTGAGGTAATTCAGGGCTGCATGTTTGGGCCAATAGGGATTGAAACTAAATCTGGATCAAATTTCTCTAAACACACTGAATGTATACCATGGCATTCCATAGCGGGTCACGTAGTACTGCTGGGTGCAGCCTGTTTTGCTGAGGTGACAGTTATAACACGGTCAGCTGTGCCTCTTGTAGCCTATGATTGTTGTTAGTTATGCTTACGTTCAAAGTCGCTGAGTGGACTGTTTCAATTCTTGCACAGACAACATTATGTGATGCAAATAAGTGAAATTTAAAGGATTGTAGGCCTGAAATGCTTCAGATGATTGACAATACATCTGTAGGCTTCATACCCAGCTGATAGTGGTGAAACGGTTTTTCATCTAGTCTTTTTATTAGATCTGTTTTAAGTTTAATTGCTGTGAGACCACCACAGTCTTCACAGTTTTACTGAAAGACAGATACACAAGGTCTATGAAGTGAGATCCAACCACTGAACTGTGTGCCAGGAGATAACTGGCTCTGCATAATGTTTATAGTGTGCACCCTGCAAACAACCTACAAACAATAGCACATGTCTTCGATTATACTTAGTGAACTCCTGTGAGTCAATATAGCCAATAATGTAGAGGTATTTCCTTGCCTCAGCAAAAAGTGTTTCCACAGGCTATGCTGATTTGACAAACTAAATTTAAGGTGAGTGACAGTCCAAGTCAGTAACCATTTTTCATATGTGCTGAAACAAAGCTTTGCGTTTGATGGGAATTCTGAGGCACAGACAAGCATGTTACAACAAGTCTCTCTGACTCCCATCCAAACATTTCTGCCCAAGCATCAGCAAGGTGGTCCACAAAGCACACCATTGTTGTGTATTTTAAAATGGATTTGCAGATTCAGATACTATGTTTTTATCTCAGCCAACTTGTTAAATTCATGTATTAACATGCAGGCTGGGGTAGGCTAATAACAACACTCATATATTTTCTTAGTTCTTAGTAAAAGTAGTAGACAGGGTGAGCAGATGTCTGGAAATTCCCTGTTTGGGCATGATATCACAATGTCTGTAACCATAACCAGTGGATGCTGAGCTGACAGTAGGTGGCTAATTACTGAGTGTGCATCAGTGACTACAATCACTAAAGGTAATATAGGCAAGTCCCATACACGAGATAAAGAGGGGTTAACATCAAATTTGCTAAGCATTTTTTCAATTGTAGCAGCATGTGGTGTCATAACAGTTCAAGCATCTGCTGAACACTAGCAGCTAAAAAACAACCATAAATCATTTGCTTTTGCTCATAAAATTGGCCTATTTTCCATCAGGTGGCCTTATAACAACAATAACACATTCGTAGTTAGGGCTTGACTGTTTGCTTTGGAGATTAAACTGTCAACAAGTCAATTGATGGACTTCATTAAACATTAAGAACATTTTTATCTGGGATTATAACATGGAGAGTTGTTTCCATGTGTTGTCCCATTTGGCAGGACTCAGCATAGAGCATTGTTGTGTGCCTGCCCCATGTCTCACTCAACTTAAATTTTCCTTAATCAGCAAAATTTCTATACTGCTCAAGATGCCAGATGACTTGTTTCTGCCTGTAAAAACATATTCATTGCAGTTGTTGACAGCAACATCCGAAACACATCTGGATTCCTTCACAAACTAATAGAGTTAAATGCCCTATTCTAAATATAGATTGCATTGTATATGTCCTTTGATCCAATGCTACAAAACCAAAGCATCTATTTCCAGTGATGGGAAGAATACTTTGAAAATGTATTTAATTAAAGAATAATGTGCACTGAGTTGCATTTAACGGTCCAATATTACATCAAATGGATTCTCTCGGGCTTTTAGCCACGTCATAATGCTGTTACCTCATTACTAACATACCTAGAGTTGTGTTTTGTTTCACTCACATGTTTGAGTAACCCTTTATTATTAGTCTTATTTGTTATTATTTGTCTACATCTCCAAAACTCAAAATGCTCCGTTCCACCTTGTGTTAACAGCTGCCCTTTACCTTTAGTTCAGTAGAGATTGGTAATTCAATTCCAGGGCTGAAATTATCCAAATGTTTCTAGTGAAGGTGTATGGAGTTTGAAAACACAGTGGAGCACTTCCTGTATTACCACAAATAAACGCAACATAGGATTAAAAACAGGTTTATGTATGTTTCAGTGTTTGGTCTGCATTTCCACTGTCCATTTCTAAAAGAATTCAAATAGGGTAAAGTCTCATGATAAAGAAATTAGGCTATTAAGACATGGCTTTGGTGTAGCCTACAATAAATGCAGATAAACAGCATAATATTTTGGCTGAACACTAACATGCAATACAGCCTAAAATGTAATAATAGTTATGACATTTTGTTTAGCCCATGTATTACACCTCTCAATATACATCCAGTTGTGTCTGTTTTTAATTTTTGTATTTGCACTCACCTGTTGCTCGGACTTGAGTTCGTACAGCGGCAAAGAGTGAATAAAGACAAAAAGTTGCAGTGGTAAGATGCTACAGCACAACAGAAATGTCTGCATCTCGCTCGTTTTCTCGCGCGGTAAATTAAGTTAGCGGCGCAAAACAAGCTGCTGATCTAAAGCCCGGAGCGGATAAAGCAGCATCCACTTGCGGTGGAATGAATGAACTCACGACTGAAGCCCTCCTTAAATGCTGTCACCCAGCATGTGCAACTACGCCACAGCCACTTAACCCTTTATAATCCATTTAGTCTATGTGAAAACAATAGATCTATGCAAATACAGTGTATGAAACAATTCATGTGTGTTGTGAAGTCTAGGCCTGGTCTATATGAGCTTCAAACTTGCATTAATCCTATAGTTCCACAGTGTTTCACCAGGTTAGGACACACCAACACCATGATGTCCAAACTTAACTATAAATGGGTGGAATTTGATATACTATGACACTATGTGTCTTCATTTTTGGAATATCTTTATAAACCATTTAAACTCATTTTAAAGACTTTAGTTCCATTAGGCCTGTATGTCCCATGACCTATAGAGGGCTTTTGGTGCGGTACGTGAAAGTGTAAGGAATTGAAATTAATATTAATTGCCTATAATTGCAATGCAAATCTCAGATCTTTAGCCATTTGATAATGTTTATTTCTATTTATTTTATTCCATATATCAGAAGGTTTATTGTCTTGATGGTTTAGTGCCAACCTAGGCTGCTATTTGAAGAAATATACAGCACAGCTAAAACTGGTGATCTGTTTTCTATTCTCACATGAGATGATAGTACAGAGGTCCAGAAATCTGAAGGGGTGCAAGAGGAGTAAACCTATTCAATCAAATTGGCAAGTCCAGAATGAGAGCTCTCTATCTTTTACATCTTTGCTAAGTATTGGAGAAGTGTGTAGGCTATTCTGCATCCCAAGCAAGTTTTAAAGTGTTCTGCTCAAAAGTATAAAGGGAACATTTTGTTCTAATCTATTTGGAAAATCCTATTGATTTCCATAATTTTCAAAAGAATGAAGAGAACAAAGTATCCCAGCAGGGGGCCAAAGTTTGAAGCCATCATATTTGGGATTAGCCGGCTGGTGTGATTAGTATAAAATGGAAAACATGGAAAGATGCATGTTTGTGGTTTTTATAGGTTACAGAGTGTCCACAAATTTGCCGCAGATATATGAAATCAAATGCAGAGAGAGCACAGATTGATTTAACCAGATGTGGAAAATCAAACTCTACATGAATGGCCAATAAATAAACAACATATAGGTAAACAATTTGGTTTTGTTTATCACCCCCTATTAGTTACTCTGCATCTTTTAGGTTCTTAGGTCTTTCTTTATAATGTGTTTGTGATATAGCCTCTTGTTTGCTCTTGTAATGTGATTTTTATTTTGGTAGATAAGCACCTCTCAACTTTCAATCAACCTGTTAAATAAAAAGCTTTCTCTATTAAATAATCAGAAAATAAAAAAAACTAAAAAAACAAAAACAAAACAAAAAAACAAAAAAACATACTTTAAATAACTACTAAAGTAACTACTAAACTTACTACTTAAGCTAGTCCTCTTTTTGGGTACCAAGAAAATATTTGTTGTTTTTATATATATATATTTTTTTTATTGCTATACTTTTTGTTTACTATAAAAATTAACGTAGATGAACACTGATAATGTGTGGGACTCAATAAAGTAATGTTTTATTCTTTAGGTAAATACAGGATGTTTTATTGTTGATGTCACTTGACTCGACTCGGTCCATAGTGAAACATGAAGTAATGGAAGAGGAAGAAGAGAGGCGCTCATGAGCAAACTGTTAGCCACATTAGCATTAGCCTATACTGTAGCCTTTCCATAATGGCGCCCCTGGATCTAGATAAGTATGTCGAAATAGCAAGACACTGCAAATACTTACCAGAAAATGATCTCAAGGTGGGTTTACCGATTATTAATGCACACTACGACTGGCACTAACATTGCATTTCTCAGTCCCACTTCTGTTTAGGATGGTGCGTTTTTAGTTAGCCTAAGTAGCATGACCGACAACATGCTAGCAAAAAGTGGGAGAACCGTGTATTATTTTTGCTTTCTTTAATCAAACAATGTGTGACTTAAATTGTTTAAACTGCTGGGTTTGTTATGTTAGTATTTGGTAAAACCGTGTATAAAATGTGAAAATATGATAAAAATCGTACGTTATGTTACGTTTGTTGCTAATTTGCATCATCATCTAGACTATATGGAAAAAACATACAAACAAAATTTCACTAGACAAACGTCAAAGTTATTAAGTTATTAAGGCCTTGTAAAACCATGGCATGTTTAATAAGTGGCATATCTTTTGCAGAGATTATGTGATTATGTGTGTGATCTACTGTTGGAAGAATCCAATGTACAGCCAGTTTCTACACCGGTTACAGTGTGTGGAGACATCCACGGACAGGTAACATTTACTTTAACGTGAACCAAATTATGCATAATGTGGAAATAATTATGCTGTATTTGTTCCTTTTAGTTTTATGACCTTTGTGAGCTCTTCAGAACCGGGGGGCAGGTTCCAGACACAAACTACATTTTTATGGTAATTTATTATTTCATCTACCGCATAGACAGATTGATTTTTAATGGTTTGCAGTAGTTTTCTGCAGCTTAGTTTTCAAAAAGTAAACGCTGATCATAATTATCTTTGGCGAGGGGATATATTTACAGAAATACATAAAACATCTTTGCTTTTGAAGTATCCTGTTAACAATAATTAGAAGGTATTTTAGCAATCAAATGGAAATATGCTAAAATTGGTTTTGAAGGGTGTGTCAGACAAAGGCAAAAGAACTGTAATTATAATTAAGTTATTGCCATTTTTTAGTTTCAGTTAACATTTTGCAGCTTTTTGATATAATAAAATATATTAATTTTTATTATTAGACTCTATATCTGATATTCAAATTGTGCATATAGTCAAAACATCTTTCACTGTAATATTGCCCACCTCTAATTAAATTAATGTTGTTTTTTTTTTTTCTTTTAGGGGGATTTTGTAGACAGAGGATATTACAGCTTGGAGACATTTACACACCTTCTTGCTTTAAAAGCAAAGTGGCCTGATCGCATCACTTTACTTCGAGGAAATCATGAAAGCAGACAAATAACACAAGTGTATGGGTTTTATGGTAGGAAATTGTATAATTTAACAGTTGTACTATATGGTTACATCAACATTTCATTGCATTTTCATTATGACTTTTCAGATGAGTGCCAAACAAAATATGGCAATGCCAATGCCTGGCGATATTGTACCAAAGTTTTTGACATGCTAACTGTTGCAGCTGTAAGTATTTCTCTTTAAGTGTGGTGTGTAATACAGAGTGAATTGGTGGCATTTAAAGTTGTGGCCCAGACTGTGGTTAAGTAATGTGAAGAATGCAGTTTACATGATGATCATTATTTGAGTTTGTTTTAAGATGTAACTGAAACAAGGGACAAGTTAAATTGACATGACTTATATTATTTAAATGTATTTAAATAACTTGCATGTAAATGTGTGTCATTTCTTAAGTGCTAAAGTAATCTCTGATATATTCGGCATGAGGGGCTGAGCATGTTTTAATCTTTTTTTGTTTTGTTTAGTTGATAGATGAGCAGGTCCTGTGTGTTCATGGTGGGCTTTCACCTGACATTAAAACTTTGGACCAGATTCGTACAATAGAACGCAACCAAGAGATTCCACACAAGGGCGCCTTCTGTGATCTTGTATGGTCAGATCCTGAAGATGTAGACACCTGGGCTATCAGTCCACGAGGTGCAGGGTGGCTATTTGGCTCCAAAGTCACAAATGAGGTATTTTTATGCCATGTTGATTGTAGGGCATATTGCTCATGCTATCATTTATTAACCAAAGCTTGTTTTTTTTTCTTAGTTTGTGCACATCAACAACTTAAAGCTCATCTGCCGGGCACATCAGCTGGTTCATGAAGGGTACAAGTTCATGTTCGATGAAAAATTGGTGACGGTGTGGTCGGCACCAAACTACTGCTACCGCTGTGGGAACATTGCTTCGATTATGGTTTTTAAAGATGTAAATAGACGAGAGCCGAAGCTGTTCCGGGCTGTCCCTGACTCTGAAAGGGTTATACCGCCTCGAACCACTACACCTTACTTCCTTTAATTAACGCATCCTCTGTTGTCTTGAAATTTATTTATATGCAACAGATTTTACTAAATATAACTGTTTTCAGGTTAAAGTATCTTGATGGCTGTTTTTGCTCCTTAAATTCATTTTAATTAAAGTATGTCTAATTATGTCACACATTGTGTCGTAAAGATGCATTTTAACATTTTGATCCAAATTATACCTCTTTAAATAAAATCTTTATATATTTCTAGCTTAGTGTGGTATATATTGGACACGATTTTGTTGGTGACAGTTTAGGGAGAACTTTCTCCAGGTATCTTGAGTTTTCTTTTATGCCCACTAGTGAGTTTACATTGAGAATATTTCAAATTAATGGTTAACTAAAAAGTACTGGAAATTATGTGCATTTATTTCTGTTCCTACAGTCACGTGGCTTAATGCAGAGGTTCAAAAACGTGCATTTTTAAAGTATTCCAAACATGGTGACAAATTGTTGCAGCTCAGTGTGCCTAATTTTAATGCAATACTATTACACTGAACAGTGCCGGAAATGCCTGCATACCTCATTTCATTTGTTATGTGTATTGCGGATAATGTTTTTTTCTGTTTTGTAATCTTAATAAACACATACATGGTGAAAGTCGTCATATCTTAAAATCATAGCAAATGATTCACTGTTCAGGGTCTTATTGTGAAATCTCTGACCCGGAAATAGCTAGCTTGCGCGGGTGGAACAGAGCCACCTGTCTAATCACCTCAGCCTCCTTGATTGCCACACAGTCTGTCATCCCGTCCTACGGTCGCTACGGTCGTGTGCATACAGCAGTGTCCTGTGCAGGCTGAGGGGCGATGTGCGCTTTACGCTGGTCCGGGGTCAAACGCTGTCTCTGAGATGCCCGCAAAGCCGCCTTTCACCGAACGAAAGCGAGCCTGTGGTGGCTTTTGCTCTGATCTGTGAGCATCTCCGAGGTACTCATCCTTTTACATTTTGGATTTTCTGCTGCTGAGGTAAGACATGTGACTGACTCAAGCTGACATTAATATTGCTGCTTTAGCCAAGCTCTGTGACCTTTTTTCTAGCACAGCACAGAAAGGGAGAAATATACGAGTGAGCAATAAGTGAAGGTTACAATTTAGTCACTGAGGAAATCTAACTGTGGTTGCTGTCTTTGGATCATCAGGAACAGGGAAAATTCTGTATAGTTGTCGTTATTCAGTGCTCCTCTGTTTGTGTCTAAAAATTTATGAAATGTGGCAATAATTGAAGAAATTATTTTTCTATAAAAATTGAAGCTTCATTTATTTTATAAGGGATATTATATTTCATACCAAGCAGCTGTATGTCTAGTTGCTTCATTCCTGCACATTGGCTCCAGTGTGTGCAGTGATGAATCTTTGTTATATGGATATTATAGACACTATATATTTATTGTGCTGTGCCTTTTTACTGGTTCACAGTATTTCTAATATATTTGACATCTTATAATACGTCTTATAATTGTGACCTGATGTGCATAGCTCCGACCTGATTGCACATCCACAAGCTTTGGCTGCAGCCTTTGCGAACATGAATCTGGGACATCCCAGGTCACCCTAAAAAGATGGCCATGTGATGCATTTTCTCCATAGTTTCGCACGTCTGTTCATATTAATGTAGGGCAATTGTAATACAGCAGTCAGCGGCTGTTAACCCGTTCTTTATCTATTTAAAATGTGCTCTTGGATTGAGCTCAGAACTGTACGACATTATGCTATTTAATGGGAAAAAAGTTTAAATAGTCTCTGTCAAAAATTAGTCACAAAATGTTTGTTCCTAATTAATCTTTCACAAAGGATTTATGTGTTAAAGTTGTTTTTTTTAAATTGTTAGACCATTTGAAAAAGTGTTTCAAATTTTCAGATTACAAAAATTGTTCAAATATTTAAAATTATTAATATATATTTTCCTCAAGTCCTCTATATTTCCTCAATAAATACTGCTACATTGTTACAGCATAGTATATGTTATATAGTCTGAATAGATTTATTACCTTCACATAGAAATGTTTATCCTTTTTGTATTTATTATACTATAAATAATTTTACAAATTAATTTTTACTATGTATTTATTTGAACCAGGTTAAGACTGTCATGACTGGAGCTGAGACTGATGATGATATTCCCTTAGGGGAACGAAAAACTGTCACTGATTTCTGTTATCTCCTGGATAAATCCAAACAACTCTTCAATGGCTTGAGGTCAGATTTTTATGTATTTCCAGCTCTTATTACTTGTGCGTCACTGGCCCCTTTATACTGATGGGCTTTTTGTACTTGGCTTTTTATAAATTAGTTTAATCGTTTCCATTAATAGCATTGGCTTAAAATGGTTTATGACTTTAGTAGCTTTACAACATTTACGTAATTTTAAGAAATGATTTTACAACAATATCACAAAGCCCATTTATTGGTAAGAAGTTCATTGCTCAAGTCACAGAGTAAATGTAGAAAAGGATGAAAGGCGGTCCATGTCCATGTAAAGTCTAAAGACTGACAGGGTTCTAGTAGTGGGATGTAAATGTTCTCCACATTGCTTCGATTTACCAAAACACCAAATTAAAGCACAAATAACTAGGTCATCATTTCAATTGTTTTTGTAATTAAGAATAAATCCAGTGTTACAGTGGTTACCAGTAAGAGCTATATTTGATTTGGACAGGTTTACCCTGTATCTGGGGACACAGCTCATGTTTATGAAATTTTAAATCTAAATCTTACATACTGTCCCTTTCATAAAGTAAACTGTCTATGTCTCGTGAATAATAATCCTTCACCTTCCTCTTGTGCAGAGACCTTCCTCAGTACGGACACAAACAGTGGCAGTCGTACTTTGGACGGACCTTTGACGTCTATACAAAGTTGTGGAAATTTCAGCAGCAGCATAGGTATTCATTACCAATAACTGATATATATTATTGTGTTTAATTTGACTTTGAGGAATTTCTAAATGTTGACTTTTTGTTGTTTACATCCTTTAATATTATGTATTAACTGACAGACAGGTTTTGGACACGCGTTATGGGTTAAAAAGATGGCAAATTGGAGAAGTCGCATCTAAAATAGGGCAGCTGTACTACCACTATTAGTAAGTTGAATTAATGACACTTAATTTCAGTACATTTTCATAACACCAAAAGAGCTTAATTTGTTTCCTTATTACTGACAGCCTTCGTACCTCAGAAACAAGTTACCTGAATGAGGCCTTTTCATTTTACTCAGCCATACGACAGCGGTCCTACTATTATCAAGTAAACAAAGAGGGCAGGTATGCAACAATTTTCTTGTTTGGAATTCATGATTCAAGTTTTAAATACATTCTCTTTTTTTTTTCAGGCCAGAATTGGTAGTGAAAAAGCTGCGTTATTACGCCCGCTACATTGTTGTGTGTTTATTGCTGAACAAGATGGACCTTGTGAAAATTTTGGTGAAGGTATGAAGTATTCACATAAACCCTTTGCCATGTTCCTGCGTATGCAGTTGAAAAGATTTAAAACCAGCTTAAACTCACAGCCCCCCAAACAATGTATTTAACTATGCATTAAATTATTTGCAAGAGAAAGCACAGACATAACTGTTCGTTAACCGTGAAAGGGTTGTTAATGTTACATCTTGTTTGATAGTGTTTAATAAAGCTAAACATTATTTGTTTTTGGAAAATATCAAAAACTGCCTATATTATCAATATGTTTTACAACTCGGGTCTGCTTCCTGCAGTTTCCTTCTCTTCACGTACTGCGCCTCGGCATGCATAAAACTATGATAAATAGTATAATGTCTTGTAATTGAGCTGATGACATAATTCTCAGCCAAATTCTGCCCTCGTAACACAAAACAGGCCTGACTGGTTAAACTACTAAATTAATGAGTGGGCCTATTGCTCACCTGCAGGAGCTATCTGATGAAATTGAGGATTACACACAACGGTTCAACACAGAGGATCAACTCGAGTGGAACTTGGTGCTACAAGAAGTTGCCGCCTTTATAGAGGTATATGATGATGATTTTTCTGAAAAGAAATTTGAAACAAAGATCCAACATTTATTGAATCCTATCATGTTTTTCTCTCCCAATAGGCTGACCCAGTTGTGATACTGAATGACAACAATTCTGTTATTGTCACCAGCAATCGACTGCAAGAAGGAGGGGTGCCACCCCTAGAACAAGGCATGGTGGTTGGGCAGCTCGTCCTGGCCGATGCACTAATTATCGGCAACTGTAACAATCAGGTTTTAACACACTAATAGCAATTCAGTAATTCATAACCTTAAGATCAATGGCTCTATTTATCTTTTTTTGAGAACTTGAAGCCAATTTTAACATTATCCGTTGTTTCCGAGCATGTAGTGCATGATTGATCTGCTTATTGCCTTAGCCTGGCCTGTTGGCCTCCTTAAGTTTTGAGGAGTTTTGAGTTGGACCATAATAGTATTTTTTTTTTTTTTGGGACTGTATTATGAGCTTTATGACTCTGTACATTTCAATTAACATTTCAAATAAAAAGTAAACTAAACTAAAGTACCAGAGTTAGTTTGGCTGAATTGGGCTTTCCTCTTTCTGTTTTTATAAGTTGCTCTTATTTGTCTGTTCCAGGTAAAATTTAGTGAGTTAACCATCGATATGTTCCGGATGCTTCAAGCTTTGGAAAGGGAGCCTGTAAATTTAGCAACGCAAACCTCAAAACAGGGAACACTGGTAAGTGAAGAAATGAAAGACATAAAGACATTTTTAAAAACATATATTAATTAAATTGATATGACACTGGATTTGTAAAGGAACTAAACTGACCTTTCATTACATTTACATTTCACAGGAACCGATTGAAAAACCTGCAAAAAGAGAGAACCCTCACAAATATCTTCTGTACAAACCAACATTTAGCCAGTTGTTTACTTTCCTGTCTGCTTCTTTTAAGGTTTGTTTCATTTATGTATTCATACTACAGTTGAAACCAGAAGTTTACATACAATATATACAAAGACACATACGCTTTTTTTCCCCTCACTGTCTGATATGAAATCAGACTAAGAATTACCAAAATAATTTCTATTTGCTAAATGCCAGAATAATGAGAGGATTTTTTTAGACAATTTTTCATTACTTTCTTCAAAGTCAGAAGTTTACATACAGTAAGATTACTATGCATTTAAACAATTTGGGAAAACCCAGATGATGATGTCATGTCTTTGGAAGCTTCTGATAGGTTTTCTGACAACATCTGAGTTAATTAGAGACACACCTGTGGATGTATTTGAAGACACACCTGAAACACACTGCTTCTTTGTGTAACATCATGGGAAAGTCAAACGAAATCAACCAAGATATCAGGAAGAGAACTGTGGACTGGTCTGGTTCATCCTTGGATGCAAATTCCCAGATGCCTGAAGGTGCCAC
>KN481585.1:0-18512 GCA_000787095.1 Periophthalmodon schlosseri
TTCTTATCCTCACCTATGGTCATGAGCGTTGGATAATGACTGAAAGGACAAGATCACAGATACAAGCGGCCGAAATGGGTTTCCTCCACAGGGTGGCTGGGGGCACCCTTAGAGATAGGGTGAGGAGCTCGGCCACACGGGAGGAGCTCGGAGTAGAGTCACTACTCCTACACGTCGAGAGGAGCCAGCTGAGGTGGCTCGGGCATCTGTTCAGGATGCCTCCTGGATTCCTCCCTAGGGAAGTGTTCTGGGCATGTCCCACCGGAAGGAGGCCCCAGGGAAGACTCAGGACACGCTGGAGGGACTATGTTTCTCGGCTGGCTTGGGAACGCCTTGGGGTCCTACCAGAGGAGCTGGAGGACGTGTCTGGGGTGAGGGAAGTCTGGGAGTCCCTGCTTAGACTGCTGCCCCCGTGACCTGGCCCCAGATAAGCGGATGAAAATGGATGGATATGTAAATGTAATGTTTTTTTGTAATTATGTAAATGTGGATTTTTTTTGTAATGATATAAATGTGATGTTTTTTTGTAATGATATAAATGTGATGTAACTGTGATGGTGAAGTCAGAATGCAGAGCAGACCTTTAGCAGCGCCTGACTGAACCTCCTCATCACGTTCAGGTACATCTCATGTGTTTTTGGATCCCTCTGCTGCGTGTCCTGGTCCTCACACTCCACTATCACATACCTGACAACACAAACTACACTATGTACTGTGTTCTGTAGTAAAGGAAGTTTCTTTGCTTTTAGTTCTCACCAATACAGATAATTGGCAAGAGTTGAATTCTTGCAGGCTCTAGAGATGAGGAACGTGCATAGGTCCTGCAATAAAACAGATAAAACACATACAATATTTATAAAGGACACTTGTGTATCTGATTAGATGTTATTGTATTTTCCAGCTCCTAATATTGTAAAAATGTATTTAAAACAATAAAACAAAAAGGAGCATAATCCTTTTGTTTTTTACCTCTAAATTGTCACTCTCCCCTCCTTCTTTGCCCTTCTGTGGGGCCGCAGAAGCTGATGGAGCAGAAAGAATCTGGGAACTAGGAAAAAAAAAACAAAGCCAATGTAAACAACGATCTAAAAACACATAAACACAGTGAGTAGTGTTTTCTCTTTGTACTGTAGCCTGTGCCAAGAAAATCCAAAAGATAATGCGGTCTTTATGAGACAAATGAGTCTATGGCCCAGCTGGACAGAGGACGCAGCACTGACCTGTCCAGAGCAGAGTCTTCACAGAGGCCTTGGCTCTCTCGTTTACTGCCCGGCTCTAGACCTCCTTGAATGTCACTGAAGTTCTCGTACTTAAGAGCCTGGACCAACTGCAGCAGGTACATGAGCAGATCCTAAAAATAAATATAAAGGCAATGTAAATGTCACGGTTAACATATTGAAGCTGTATGTTTAAATACAGTCTCCTAAACCATCACCTCTCAAACCCTGTAAACATACGACGGCAGCAGCAAAACCATCAGCCGCCTCAGCCACTTTATTTCATATATATTATTATATTCTGCTTAATATATCCTCTCCCTTCTACACACAGCTCAAATATCGACATGTTGGGGTTTGGGCACTTTTGATCCTTTAAATTGAAGTGATAAAGGAACACTATGTAACTTTTCACCACCTTGTTATTGCTTTGTTTGGAATGTTCCACAGTATGACAAAACTAATCCATCTCCTTGAAGACAAGCAAGTTACTCCACCAGGCTAAGTTACAGGTCCCATCTGTGGAGAAGCGGCCTGCTCACAGTAAAAAAACACTATGCCACCCTGCCGGCATCTCCATGGAGACACCCAGGTGGTGGACCCCCACCAGAAAGGTTAATGCTTCTTTAATGAATTAAAGAGGACTATGGTACAACCTCATCGTCTGCCTGCTGCAGGCGCGTGACAGCGTAGCGGCGTACAGTGGGATTAGTGAAGTGTGAGGACAGCAGCTCCAGAGCATCTTCCACATCCATAGGCCTCCACTTCCCCAGCAGTTCCAGAGCCTGCTTGGCCTCCTGAGGCAGGTCCCAGTTCACACACTTCAGGAACTTTGTCAACGCCTGCACCAGGAGA
Organism: Periophthalmodon schlosseri; assembly: GCA_000787095.1. Taxonomy (NCBI): domain Eukaryota; kingdom Metazoa; phylum Chordata; class Actinopteri; order Gobiiformes; family Gobiidae; genus Periophthalmodon; species Periophthalmodon schlosseri. The sequence goes on from KN481585.1 coordinate 2,073, forward strand.
CACTTTGTGACAAACCAGCCAAAGAGTGCATAGTATATTTTACATTCATAATTTCATATCCAGAGGACACACCTTCTCCTGGTTGGTGAGGTAGTACCTGAACTTCCACACCAGATCCTGTTCTTCAGAGCTCAGCTGTTTGGTTGGGGGGTAGCTCACAATAATCTGCCATAGTCATTTACTGTTTAGTCTTTTATGTTTAGGGAGCATTATGTTATACTACATTAGTGAACTGTAGTCTCTTACATTGAGTTGATCTCGTGTAGCAGCATTGGGCTTTAAGTCATGGTCCGAGGGTCCACTGCGTAGGCTACGAGCCAATTTGTGATGTTTGCTCTCCACCAGATTCTCCTGGAGGAAGGGTTAAGATTAAGAGCATAAGGAAGAAGCTTCAGAATATGAAAGTCACAAGTGAATATAATTCACCATTCCCATCTGTGGGTCTGGGACTTTGACAATCTCACAGCTGGTCAGGACAGGCGCTGCGTCGTCTCCGTCCTGATCGAAACCAAAAGATGAAATGATTTTGTGAATAAAACTCAAGATAAATTGGGGCTGATTATGAAAAACACACCTTCTCATAGTAAACTATGCTGTATTCTTTATCATTTGTTTTGACTCGTGGAAACTCAACCATGAGGTACATGAAGTTAGAGCTACGTTTTTCGCTCTACAAAAAAAATAACATAACATTAAAATGGAGACAAGAACTTTGCGTTCGTCATATGAAATTTACCCACCTCATTGATCATTTCAATTTCTCTGAAGGTCAGACGGTCCAGCCAGTCCACCTTCACCATGTGACCCTGCCTATGGGCTTTTGTCAACTGCACCAGGACAGAGGGACAAGAGCAGAGAGGTGAATACATGTGGTAATATTAGGCTGACAATCATCACCAGAAATCATGCACACACCAGGAGCCAGCAGCCAGTCCAAGTCCAAGTGAGTTTCATTCAAACTTAAACTAAGCCATAAGCAGAATGCCCCAAATCAGCCTCTGGTTTAGTAGTAGTAAGCGGTTTAAAACGCACATAATAGTTTAATGTCTAAACATAAATGTAAACAAACAGACAAGCTGTTTTGATCTGTGACGCAGACGCTTCACTATCTCACCCCATGGATGAAATAATATTAAATAAATGGCTCATAAAAAATAGTTGTGTGTGGATTTTTTAACATAGACATGGCCCATGTGCATTCAAGTGTTTCCAGCAGCAGTTGAGCCCAAATGTATTTACAAATGGACTCATCTTTTATTCCAAACCAGGAACGACTTTATGGAAAAGATCTACTGCAGTAGATTTGCAAATACATTTGGTCTTGTACACACAGAACTCCTCCTGTACTCACATCCCTGAGTACCTCCAGGTCAGGACCCTGGAACAAACGATGCTTCAGACAAAGCACCTCATCCAACATCATCCGTCACCTCACTCCTTCGTCACCTCCCTCCATCACATCCTTCGTCACCTCCCTCCATCACATCCTCTGTCAGCTCACATCCTCCGTCACCTTACATCCTCCGTCACCTCACTCCTCCCTCACCTCACTCCTCCGTCACCTCACTCCTCCGTCACCTCGCTCATCACATCCTCCCTCACCTCCCTCCTCCGTCACATCCTCCATCACCTCACCACCTCACTCCTCCGTCACCTCACTCCTCCGTCACCTCACTCCTCCGTCACCTCACTCCTCCGTCACCTCACTCCTCCGTCACCTCCGCTCATCACTCCTCCCTCACCTCCCTCCTCCGTCACATCCTCCATCACCTCACATCCTCCGTCACCTCACTCCATCATCTCACTCCTCCCTCACCTCACTCCATCACATCCTCCCTCACCTCACTCCTCCCTCACCTCACTCCTCCTTCAATCCTCCGTCACCTCACTCCTGCTCCTTTCTAGTATCTGGCACCTCCATTGTTCTCGGGTACTGTACCTTGGCTAGTCGGCCCATTTGATCCTCTGCTAGGCTGCTGCTTGAGCGTCCTGGGGTCGTGCTGGGCTCTCCTCCATCCCCCTCCACTCCCGGCCAAACCTTAAGGTCATGCATGCCTTGTCTGAACATACTGAAAGGAGACAATAGTATTAGTGCATGACTGAAGACCCGGTGTCAGTCTGATCCTATGATCAGATGAACACACTGACACTCATAAAACACTGTTTGCATTACTTCAGTTACAGGTCTTATGGTTAATATGACTCACCCATATTTGCCAAAGAGAGTAACAGTGGTTCCTCCCACAGGAACAGCCTTCCCCGGGCCATAAATGTCCCACACAGTGAGCGCCACCTGGGCACTCTGAGGTAGGTCCGGGTATTTGACCGGCAACCGTAGCCACTCGTTCCAACTACACACAAAGAGCATTAACGCGGAGGCCTGTGAGACACTGGACTGTGGGAAAAACACACTTTATATGTGTGATATAAGTGTACTACACCTTAGTGTACTCACTTCCAGCGTGTGCTAAAGGCTTTGTATGACGTGCGAACAGGCAGGGCCAGAGGCTTCCCCTCTGCAAACACCTGACAGGTGACATAGAGGTCGGAGCAGTTCTCTTGATAGAGGCCAGAGAAGCGCAGCATGGGGTCCTCCAGCAGGGCTTTGTAGCTCCTCTGCTCTCGTTTCCCTTCTAAACTGCCTCTGGAAAAACGTTGAGAAGTCACAGTTCATAGATGGTTAATTTAATAAAGAAGTGACCATCTCCACACACACTGATATTAAATAACAGAACTCCTCACATGGGCAGCGATAATATTCTCTGGCAATTTTTATATAGAAGAAAATACATTGGATTTGACAATTTAGTAGCTGCCCAATAGTGTAAAAATCATGGGCCATAAATGTGCAAGGAAAATAAAACTCTGAGACTAGACTTCTCAGATTTTAGGAACCATTTGTGACAGTGACACCCTTGAACTCGCTCATAAAGTGATGTTATTTTCTCTGTGTGTCCGTCATGTGCCGGGGGATGACCGTCTTAAACCTGGATCCTGTCACTGTCACACACTACAACGCTGGACTACAGCAGCTGACACTTACATTTTAAGCTGAACGTTGATATCCAGGTCACAGCTGTAAACATAGTTAAATTTGTCAGTGTCCATCTTCCGACGGGAGAACAACAAATTTTACCCAAGACCCGTCAACTTCAGCCTGGAAGCCCGGACCCCTGGAGCCTGTGTGGGCCGCGGATCAGACTCTTCACTCGCCTGAAGCCGTCCAGAGAGGGCCGAACGGATAATACAAGTTAATCTATAGAAATATAACAACAAATGCCTACATTTACAATAAATACATTGTTACAGCCTCTGTCCGTTCGCTGGACATGATTTGGTGTTTTAGCTACACAACACAGCCGCTACAGAAGTGATCAACTCAGGAGAAAGCAGCCGATCACCGAATGAGAGGCCCGTGCGGTAAACAGACAATGTACAGCAGCGCATTGTACGACTAGACAGTGATGTGGATCTGTTGCTTTGGTCTGGTGAAAGAAATGAAGAAGCGGAAACGGGGCGGGGCTTAAGTCCTCTTAAAGGAGCTGAATCAGGCGTCCAAAAATGCATTATAAACAAGTATTATAACAATTATTTTTAATAACAGTGCTCATGTAAATAAAGGGTTGCCAAAGCAAAGGGTCGCCATTTTGAAGAATGTAAAATGTTTTGAGTCATTTTATTTTTTTGTTTGCTCCAATTGCCACCTTTGCTTTGACTAATGAACCTGACAAGGCACATCTGTGAAAACCATTTCAGGACACTTCACCCTGAAGCTTACTGAGAGAAGGCCGAGGGTTTGCAGCGCTGTCAACAAACCAAAGGGTGGATACTTTACTAAAATATACTAAAATCTAACTTTTTTTGCTACATAAATCCATACATCTTGCTTCATATCTATGTGTATATGATGTCTTCGATATGTATATACAATGTAAAACACTACTGAATGACAAAGTGTGTCTAAACGTTTGGGTGGTACTAGTCAGCTAATAATAATAATAATAATAATAATAATAATAATATGTAGTGTATAGCAAGCTCTGTATATAGTATATACTACATACAGTACAATTCTGCCTGAGGTTGCACCAATCACAGCTGTTATCACATATGACATCATAGTGACTGTAGTAAACCACTCAAACAAACTGTTACCAATTTAAAATCTCTCTTCTCCAGTTAAGTGCAAACGCCGTGACATTTGAGAGGCGAGAGATCGGAAAATCCACTGGTTTAATAGTGTTAATCTTTCTTGTCTTTGGGGCTGATGACAGCTGCTTGTCACGTCGGGTGTGACTGAACTTCATCAGTGTTGTACAACACCCAGTGGCCTAAGAGGTTAGCAACACCCAAGGAACAAAAGGGCACCTTCGTGCCATAAAGCTATAAACCAGTATGTACATTGTTGTTTGTTAGGGTCATTCTACATTAACGCTCCACTTTGGCAACAATGACTCACACAAATGTTGAGGACTCTGGATGTATGCACTTTTGCTTCTTGTCCCAAGCATTTTAGCCTGATGTTTGGAGAGGGTTACAACATAAAAAGCCACCAAATTAACTTCTGAAACCTCTGAAAGCATCAGTGCAAATCTAAAGCTCTGGATGATTAAGCTGGTGCAAAACATAATAAATGAGTCTCCCATTTTAAAAGATCAGTTTTCCATCTCATACATGCTGCTTCTCCCCCTCCTTAACCCCACACTCGCCTCTCTTCGAACCTTGCTCTTAGTCACCAAATGTATGTGTCATTGTTTCTATCTCTTTGGAGGTTCATGCCCATTGGAGCGCATCGAGGTGATCTCCGGAGTGCCACAACAGCGCCAAGTCGTTTCCCCATGTACGCCACTGACCGGGGCAAGCCTGTGGGCCACATGCTGCAGCAGAGCACTCCTCCAAGCCGCCGCTCAGCCCGCCCGGGATACGTATAAATTTAGGAACACGAGACAAGAGCCTCTAACAAGAACCAAGAAGACATGAAAGTCACCAGCATCAACTGGACCCTGGCTGTGGTCAGCCTTCTTCTGTGGAGCAGTGGCACGTCTGCAGCTCCCACCGAGTGTCACATCAACCTCAGAGGTAGGACACGCTCTGAATTCAATACAGAATAAGATCCATTTGGTTACTCATTCATTGCCCTGTTATTTCAGCCTTATGTAGGTTTGAGGGGAGACAGTACGCCCTGGGTGAATCCTGGATGGAGGACACATGTGTGCAGTGCACCTGTCTGCACCCTGTCGGGGTGGGCTGCTGTGAGACGTAAGTTCACAAAGAGGCTTTGTGTTTGACTGTTTTCTCTAGCGCACAACAATGTAAAAATATTTACAGTATTTAAATCAATAGACATAACTGTTATTAAAGCAGTCAGTGCTTTAGGATATAAGGGAACAGTTCAGTGTGGTTTACAGCACACGCTTGAACACAACACTGAGAAACAGTATTATTGCATGATATTTTTTTATTCTTGTTTTCCAGGCATTACTTGTGTTTTTAATTCATTTTATATGAATTTTTACAATATTAAATATAGGTCTCATTAAAAGCTTTTTGCTCCACTTTTTTCAAGGGTTTAGTTTTACCTTCTCTGATTTTGAATTATCTTCCATTTCATTCTGCGTTCAGGGCCCATCGGCCGGTGGACTTCCCAGCCTGGTGTGAGGTTCAGGTGGATCCAGTCACGTGTAAAGTGTCTCTGGTCCAAACAGCTGATCCCCGGCTGCTCTGTTTCCCTGAGGACCAACAGGATCCCAGCCATGGGTCACTCCCGCTGCAGCAACAACTCAAAGAGTAGACCGGCTTCAGACGACTTCCCTGCTATTAAATATAACTTCATTCAAACTCATTCATACAAAAATATGTAATCTTTTTATAATGTAAAGCTCAACACACTTACCGAGATCAAACCATTATCAGCTGTTTTACACCATGAGTGTTTTAGACCATGAGTGAAGACATTTCACTACAACTTTTGAACGTGCCAAATAAAATGATGTTTGATTTTTATTTAGCAGGAAATGTAAATACTGTGTAAGCATATTTACACTGTAATATATGTATCTGTTTAAATACACTTCAGTTTAATCAACAAATAAAAACTAAAGCCATGATTTGCATGATTATTCTGCTCAAACTGTAATTCTTGCTCCCAAAAAATACACCTAAATGTAAAGGTCTGCCATTCTCAAACTAACCCATAGAAGATAGTAACCAATTATGACAAGCAAACATGGTCTGTGAAATAACAGTATGAGGTTAGAGTTAAATAAATACAGAGATGCACAGCTGCTGCGTGAAATGCATATGGAACAGGCAAATCATTCTGTACAATGTCCCCAGACCATCTCCTCACTTTTATCTTGGACAACAAATCATTTTAAAATCAAATGCGTCAAATGTTAATGGTGTTGGTCCCTGTGAACTGGGACACGTGAGATGCCAAGGCCGGGTTTGTGGGCAGTACTTTAATAGGCAGATCCCAGCTGAAAGTATCCACATCGACATGCTCCGCTCCCGACCAAACCGTGACCTCTGATTGGTTCTGCTGCACTACTGGTGGCTCCATTGGCTCTCGCGCAGTGACAAACTCAAAGTGTAGACGCCACCTCAGGGTCACTGCAGAACCAGATATTAGTGTGTTAAAACTGGCATCAACTTTGAAGAGATTACCACATATTTAAGTGCCTATATTAAAAGGTTCTATATTACACAAAATGGATTCTTGTGAGCTTTAACCCATGTTATAATTCTGTCTCAAAAACATACCCGGAGTTGTGTTATGTTTCACATATGTGGCAATTCCAGGTCTGATTCAAATGATTTTAGTGAAGGTGTATGGGGTTTAAAAACACAGTGGTACTACCACATGACATCACAAGGTGGAACAGAGTGTTTTCTGTTTGAGAGAAGAACTCAGCCTATATATGCAGGGTTTGTGTGTTAAACATGTGTGGATGAAATGAAACAAAACACAACTCCATACATTTGTTTTTTGATGACGAAACAACATTATAAACATTAAATAGCGTAATATAGGCACTTTAAGCTAAAACTTTTTGAAGTTTCAGTGGCATCTGTATGTGTGTTTCCTTCATGTGGGACAGACCTATATCTGTGCTGAATCCGGGTGTGACGTTGAGGGGAATGGGGAGGGAGAAGTGGCTGGAGGCAGTGTGCAGGCACGACTCCAGATGGCGCCCGTGTCCTGTTACACTAGTGCCCTGTCCAGCTCGCCGCTGATATTGCTGCTGAATCTCCTCTTCACTTTGAAGACTCACCGAATACTGAAGCAAAAGATTAAAATACAGTTAAAAGCAGAAAAGAAAATCCAAAACACAATGAGTCACGGTTTGGGATGGGAAAATATTGATGATCCAAATATACCTGTAAACAGGGAATGTCACCCTCTGCGAAATTAAATGTGCCTATGATGTCCTCCCCAAGCCGATATACTGTCTTGAAGATGCATAACTTGGCCACCTTTCCACGCATGTTAGTAATATTAAACATATCTAAAGCAAACACATGGTCAGTGCACTCTATATTTACACAGCAGTTTATGCATCAACATTTCACTCACGAGGACACCGTCTGGACGTAGTGACCATTAACAAGTCCAGTGCTCTTTCAAGTGGCCGAGCGTCTCGTCGACTCACATCGTCTTCTTCCAAGAATGGATTGGATGGTGAAACCTCCTCATCTGGTGTAAATGGGGGCTCTGGCATGCCTTTAAATAGACCCCCAAAAATATATTATATTATATTTTTAAATACAAGAACAGAACCTGTTGTTGTAAGCTTTGTCTTGTGGAAAAAAACTCACCCTGCAGAACAAGTACTCTGAAAGGAACTCGAAGAAGTTTGATAGGTGAATTGACTCTCTGGCAGCCGATTGTCAGTTTGTACACATATTTCACTGCCTGGCCACGAAAGCTCGGTGGGCCATCAACAGGGACAACCTCACTGTATGAATCTGAAGCATTATAGTTTGGAGTGTGTAAATCACATATACAGTTTATGATCACATTCACAAAATTAATAAACCTGTAAGCATAGTGAAATACTTACAGGTTTTACTTTCTCCAGGGTCCAGCCGGAGGTCACAGAATAATATTTTTGGTGGAGTGTCCAACACGCACTGCCCTCGTTCTCCTTAGGGAGAAATGAGGAAGGAGATTGTTTAAGAAAAACATACACAAGTTGCACAACAGAAATGACACTTCTGTAGATGTACCCACCTCTGCTGGGAATGAGGACAGTGTCGTTCTCAGCCTGGACGTCCTGTTTGTTGCCCTGCTGTGGAAGAGCCACCCTTCCTTCACTTGCATGAAACTGACAGTGGATTTGAGCACTGGCCCAGGCGAGCATCTCACTGAAAACACCACGATTTAAATTACACACGGGTTAATTTCAACAGGTCAGTTAGAGGAACATCTGTACCTGGTGGCAGATGTTGAGAGGTGGGACATGGGGTTGGTGAATGTTATGAGGCACTCCATAAGTTCCCCTGCCAGAAACACTGGACCCCGAGCCATAGAGGCCACCACCTCGATCATCTGTTACAAAAAAAGATCAAATGACGGAATAATAGAGAAGGAACTTGAAATGCAAACAAGAAACAACAGGACCAAGGTGGAACTGATAAGACACTTGTCGACTCAAGTTCTAGTTTTTATTTTCTTAAGTAAACGATTAGGGTACCTTAGCGTGGAAATATCCAGACACCTGGAGAGGCAATGGAAAAATTGAGCGAGTTAATTTTACATGTAAAGAATAATAACACTAACGTTATAATGACGTTCTGTGATGCATTAACGCTAATTAAAGACGGAATCTCAACTACATTACATTTTGCTTTGTTATTAATCCCGAAAACCTAAAGAATATCTACCGGGAATGTTTTGGTCAGCCATTTCTATCTGGAACCGTGGCAGCCCGTTTAGGCGTTTAACATAAAAGGGGGGGCGTTAAAGACGCAAAGGGCAAACTTCGTTATGTTAACTGTAAATTAGAAAAAAAATAGTGTAAATATCGGAACAAAACTATTTATTTATCTTTTGTACATGGTCCATCGATAATAAGTCGAATATAACGGTCTCATAAAGGAAAGTTGAGATTAACCACCCCTATATTCAATGGTTTGCCCCACTCAGCGTGAAAAGTAGTTCTACCTGTAATTTGTCTCTCAGGCAATATTATTCGTTTATGTTTATATGTTTATAAACATATATTAGTTAGTTAGTTAGTTAGTTAGTTAGCAAATCATACACTCAACAAGACACGTGTACAATGTATGGCGTTAAGGTTTTTATGTGTATTGTTTGATTGCTATGTTGATGATGTAATTGTATTTGTTTGGTAAAAGCCTGAAGGGGTAAACTGTGGTCACAATGTACCGCGTGTAGGTAAATGATGTGCTAGCAGCAGCTTCGGCAGCTACAGGCTTTGAGCAGAGAAACCTTTGCAGCATCTAAACAACACGTTCTCAATGGTATGAATTGAAATTAAGTGATGTTTTGGCGGTTTAGATTATGATTATATTATATATAACTGATGCACGCTAACCTGTTGGAGCACTTATGGTTTTATACATCATATTCAGCTACCTCTTTGAATAAGGGGTGAGGTCGACTTAATATTAATGCTGTTGTTTGTTTTTTAAGGTGTTCCGTTCATGACGCCTGATTCACTGTAGGCTACTTCCTGATATGTTTTACTGTAACTCATCTGTGCAATAAGAGTGACGACATTCAAGGGCTTAGGTCGCAAAAACTTTAAAATGATACAAGAACGAGACTGATCAGTGCAGGGATTTTTCATCTCCTAAAGCTGAAGAAAGCAATTCTCCGAGGATACCAAGGGATGAGTTGGACCTTTGGTTGAACACTGTACACTTGTCAAGTTGATTTAAATCTGCTGGACTGCTGCTAAAATGACAGACTGGGGTGAGAAATCCAGCGCAGACCTCATGAGCAGTTATGTGGCCAAAGACCAAGGCTATGGCGTCCCCAGGGAGGGCTGGAGAATCTGTTTGGCACATGAGTTCAAAGAAAAGAGGAAACCTTTTCAAGCTAAAGACGTGTCACTGTCCCATATCGTTGAGCATTTTGGCCTTGGAATCAGGTAAGATGTTTTCATATTCTTGTTCATATAATGTCTTTAAAAAAAATAGATTAAATAACACCTTTTAATAACACCAATATTATAACAGAACATTATACAAACAACAATAATAATGGGGCCATCTCAGGGGACAGTACTGGTAGATAGAGACATGCACATGCGTTAAAAATTGCGACTGCGTCCTGGGACCAAAAACAAACATTCTCCTTCTCATGGGATACACCTGCATAAGCCATAGGACCTTCATAGAATTGGGTCTTAGGTCCTGCTTTTATAGAAAGGTACCACAGGGAGGTGTCTGACACACAAGACTGCAGGGTGTAGAAACGAGAGACCTATCAGATTATTTACCGGTCCAGCCAGAACAACGCGCTTCAAGTCTGTCTTAAAAGCACTGCCTCACAAGGAGCAGTGTTTCCTTGTACTAATGATGAAAAAGTTTACTTTAAAAAGCTGCATTTCAGTTTGAATAGCTACAGGGTTTGGACAAACAATAGTGGACGTTGGCTATTCATGTCTTTTGCATGTGGCTCTATTGTAATTTTCCTGTACAGGTCTTTCATGTGAAGGTATTGTTGTTCTGCACACAGCTGTTAAATGTTTGAAAAGCCAATTTTAAAAAAGTACCAAGTCAACACTTTAAACTAAACAGAAAATAATTAGTACAAACACACCGTTGTTTGATACTCTGTGTATGCTATCAAAGGGAAGCACACACTAAAATGACTGTGACCTCAGCCCTGCACTTCAGTGTTGCCTGAAACCTTTACCTTATTAATATTTTACATCACCCAGGTCCAAACAACCCAACCTGCCTCACTCTCATCCCAGTCTGTCCTTAGTCACATAACATTATTATTTTATTAAGTACTTAAGTACTGTTTTGACCAACAGCATTTCTAACCTTGCGTCTTTTTTCAAACTATTTGATACTTTGATATTTTGATCCTTTCACTTTTGTTCATAGGTATCTAAAATGGTGGTACAAAAAAACCCAAGTGGAAAAGAAGGCCCCGTTTATTGACATGTTTGGAGCTCAACCTTTACGTCAGATCTATGGTATGGTCAAACCCTAACTGTCATTTATCTATCAATGTTTGACAGTCACAAGCATAACGTTAATCACTGAAAAGCTTATCTCTGTTTATTTATCCTAACTACAGGGGTTCCACTCGGTGGTATTGGAGGAGGGACCATCACTAGAGGGTGGAGAGGGGAGTTTTGCAGGTGGCAGCTGAATCCTGGCATGTACACCTACAAAACAGTTACAGCTAATCAGGTAGATAAACATATCTGACAGCAGGATAGAATTATCTTTAGTCAAATATACTCAAATAGACAGAGCTGTGTAATGACTCCCACAGAGAACCAAGTTTACTCTGTCAATAGGTGACTGGCAGTGCTTGTGTGAGAGTAGAACTCTTTATTGATGCATTCATCATGTCTGTCAGTTTTTAACTTTCAGTCAAGCCTGAGATGAACATCTTTGCACTAGAAATATCATCCGATCTCTGCACTTTTTATCGCATTGGCTATCAGCCTTAAATCTCCAGCAGAGGGCGATGTTTACTTTGGCCAACCAGCAAAAGTGTATAAAGAGTATATGCAGAAAGCTTTACTTAAGTCCAGAGAGGTACTTCAGAGATGTGAATACACTGTTCTCAGGACCAGTTTGTAGAAAGACAAGGTTATGGTTGAGTTTGTACTAAATTGGCCATCGGTTTCTCTGGATCCTAAACAATCGGCCCTGGGAAACCCCATATCCGTCTCTACTTTACACACATAAAGTGAACTGAAAATGCTGTTAAATGTGCTGAATAAAGACTGCTGCACTCTAATGCACCACATATTAATTATTTAAAGTTTCATGAAGGATCTTAACCGCTTTGGTTGTCCAAATTCTAATGACATTAAGTACTGAACTTATAGACAGTATGACCATATGGATGAGTGGCACACATACATTTATTTCTATGCATTTCTGTTCAACACTGGTGTTAAATTGGGTCTCTTTTAGTTCACAGTGTGTTTGCGACGTGGTGGGCAAACACTGTACCAGCAGGTGCTGTCAGTGGAGCGCCCGCCCACGTTACAAGGCTGGAACTGGGGCTATTGTGGAGAGTATGCCTTCTACCACGCCCTGTACCCCAGGGCCTGGACCGTGTACCATCTGCCGGGGCAAAACGTCACTCTCACTTGTCGACAGGTCTCCCCCGTCATCCCACATGATTATAAGGTACTTTATGAATGCAGCATCATCAGGTCTGAGGATAAGACCTGGAATATACATAATGTACATAGGGTTGTGTATATATAGCAACCGCAGATGAATGTGTTTAGAGCAGTAGATCTGCCTATCAATGATAAACTTGAAACACACTGGTTATAAAGAGTAAAATACAGCATGAAACTCGTATTCATAAACTTTTCATATGAAACTTTTTATAAGAAAACATTTTAGGGTTAGAGTTAACTGTATGCACATGTACTTGCCTTGCATCGTTCCCAACAGGACTCAAGTCTGCCAGCAGCTATATTTGTGTGGGACATTGAGAACAAGAATGATTACGATCTGGAAGTCTCCATAATGATTACGGTGGTTAACGGGTCGGGCCACAAAAGCGACAAGAGCGGGGGGCATTGGAATGAACCATTTCACCTGGAGAAGGAGGGCGAGGCTGTGTCTGGGGTTCTGCTACATCACTGCTCTACAGTCAATCCGTACACACTGAGTGTAGCAGCCAGAGAACAGGTCAGACTCAAGTCCCTACATTTGAACAAAACAGACATTTTCATGAAGCAGACTTAATATAATCAACGTTAGAGTTCACTGTAAACGCTAAGCTCTCGGGAGCACAACATTGACCCTTACTGTGTTTTTAGGCAGATCGAGAGGTCAGTTACCAGACTGCCTTCAATCCAAAGGGGACGTGTAGCAGCCTGTGGACTGACCTCATCACTGATGGACGACTTGACTCTCCCACAGGTAAAATAAAACAGCCTTTTATTGTTTTACAAAATCCACTGAATTTATTCCATAAAACTTCGAGGTCACTCGCAGTGCGTGTTACTATGTAACATTTAATATGCAATTAAACTCTCTAGGATAAGACTTTAAGAGGTCATATTACATTTTATACCCCACCCCCCTCCCCCCTGGTCTTTGGTCAGGCCTTTGTTCAGGCTCACCTGTGCTTTAGTCAGGCTCACCTGTGCTTTAGTCAGGCTCACCTGTGCTTTAGTCAGGCTCACCTGTGCTTTAGTCAGGCTCACCTGTGCTTTGGTCAGGCTCACTTGTGCTTTAGTCAGGCTCACCTGTGCTCTCTTCTGTCATTCCAAAGCTGCTACTCTATCACAAACAGCAGTAACGTCGATAGCATCTAGTGGTGTCATGTAAGAATATGGGGGTTGGTTGGCTTCGATTGAAACCAAAGTGTCTTCCATAGATTTTAAAAAATCATATTTTGGATTCCATTTCTGTGAGGAAGAGTTTTTATCATGTGAAATCTTCGATTCATTCTAGGCTCTAGTCCTCCTACGTCTAAAGGGGAAAAAGTTGCAGCCGCACTGGCTGCAGGCTGCTGTGTGCCTCCTCAGGCTCATAACTCCCTGGAGTTCTGTCTGGCCTGGGACATGCCCAAAATCATGTTTGGCTCCAGAGAGAGGCAACACCTCAGGTACTCAAAAACAAACAACATTTTCTGAAGAAAGTGGCTGAAACTGATTTTTTTTTTTTTTTTTTTTTTTAGGAGATACACACGTTACTTTGGAATGAAAGGGGACGCATGCCCCTCACTCAGCCACTACGCGCTAACACACTACAAACAGTGGGAGGAGAGCATTGAGGAGTGGCAGAAACCTATACTTCAAGACAGGTACAATGGATACAATATGGAATTTGCTCACTAGTTCAGCTAACAGGCAGCTTTTTATCCTCTTTACTTCCTCTAGTGGTTAAGCTTAAGTGTGAGTGCATTTGTTGTTTGTAGTGACTAGAGAGGGCCTAATGAGCCACACGAGGAGGAATGCCCCTCTCCTCTGTCTAAAGGAGACTCTTGTTTCTCTAACCCTGTTGCAGTTCCCTTCCCTCGTGGTATAAGTCTGCTCTGTTTAATGAGCTGTACTTTGTGACGGATGGAGGAACAGTGTGGACCGAGCTCCCAGAGGACGCAGATGTGAGCGGCGGCCTGCGCAGTGAGTGTGGCGGGCTGCCTGCTCAACCTGATGTCATCAAAGAGTATGGACGATTTGCATATTTAGAAGGTCAGTACTAGTTTGAGTATTTTTTTACAGTTACAGTTCCCAATAGGACATGTGGAAACTGCATTAGAAAGTGCCATTGACTTCACACGTTCTTCTACTTAATAAAACTAATATTATAATAAACACACATAAAGGCACATGTAAACAGGCTTTTACAGTGTTATCAAGGGGGTTAAGGATTAAAAATGTGTTTTTAGAACTTGGCTTTCATTTTTAACTCATAATATATTATTTTTGCTCAGGTCAAGAATACCGAATGTACAACACTTACGACGTTCACTTCTACGCCTCTTTTGCACTGATCATGCTGTGGCCCAAACTGGCTTTGAGTCTTCAGTATGATATTGGTGAGTGTCTTGTACCTCTAACTGCACCCAGTCCAGCTCCACTCCTGTGGGAGTTTATTGAAGCTGTTTTATGACACTGAAACAGTAACAATAATCCAGGATAATCCCATTGTTGCAATAAAGAAATGGCAGAATGAAGCTATCCAAGTCACTTATTCAACCATCTACAGCTCATCTTATCGTCGTACAACTAAAAGAACAAAAATCTTCCCATTATTCCAAAGAAAAAGTTCCATCTTTCATATATTGAAGCATACGTCTGTATAGTACTATAGTATTATAGTACTATCGTATTATAGTACAATAGTACTTGTGACAGGCCTATTTTCCCTTGTTTCTAATGAGATTCATCTGTTGTTAGCTGGGAGTGTGGTCCAACAAGACCCAACTGAGCGCCTCCACTTAATGAGTGGACGCTACTCTCTCGTCAAAGCAAAAAATGTGGTTCCTCATGACATTGGAGACCCAGGTAAGAGCCACGAGATCATCCAGTTTAAGATTAGTGTTTTAGACAAAATATTACTGCCTTCATCCATTTCTAGATGACGAGCCATGGCAGAGGGTGAACGCCTACCTCATTCACGACACTGCAGACTGGAAAGACTTGAACCTGAAGTTTGTTCTACAAGTTTACAGAGACTTTCATCTCACCCAGGACGAGCAGTATCTGCAGGACATGTGGTCCATCTGCAAAGTACAACTGCTCTTTATTCAAGCACGTTTTTTTGGCTGTGGTTTTGGTTCTCACCGTGATATTTATGTTCACAAGGCAGTGATGGAGTCTGAGCTAAAATTTGACCTTGATGGAGATGGGCTGATAGAAAACTCTGGATATGCAGACCAGACGTACGATGGCTGGACAGTGACCGGACCAAGGTGGGAATCTCAATCCATTTAAAATAATCTCACCAAGTTTTGTCATCGTAAAATGAGTCCAGGTAAAATCCACAACAAAAGAAGATTGAAGATTGTTTATGAATGAAAAAACAAAAAGAAGTATAGAGTGAAACATATTCCCGATCGTGTGTATTAAAAGTGAATCGTTTTATTCGGTTACTCTTATAGTGGCCATTTTGATTTTGTTTTTCGAAGAACTGAATTGTCGGTGTTTTATTACAGTGCCTATTGTGGTGGACTTTGGCTGGCCTCGTTGTGTGTTATGTGTAAGATGGCTACACTTTTGGATCACAAAGACTCTTATGAATACTACAGAGACCTGCTCGATCGGGGCAGCGCTGCTTTTGAAAAACGGCTGTGGAATGGTGAGAAATTGAGTGTTTAACAATTACTAAACTCAACTCATATCGGCCTAATACTTGTTTTTACATTTTGATCAGGCAGTTACTATAACTACGACAGCAGTGGGAGGAGCCATTCAAACAGTGTGATGTCAGATCAATGCGCTGGGCACTGGTTCCTCAGGGCATCTGGATTAGGAGAGGGAGAATTCAAGGCAAGTCTTCAGAAAATCTGTTCACGGTCTTGTTGGTATCACTGGACTCAATGTGCTTGACCACCGCCCTAACCCTAACCTAATCACCAAAATCTAGTAGTATGGTGCCCGGTCTATTTTAGTCCAGTTTTTGACTTGGTTTAGTCCAGATTTTGGCCCGGTCTTGTCTCTATGGAAAATTTCAAACTCTATTTCGATACTATGGAATAGACTCGATACTCAATACTGATTCTGATACCACAATGATATTAAAAACACT
>KN481588.1:0-37423 GCA_000787095.1 Periophthalmodon schlosseri
TCAAAATCAGCAAATTTTCATGTGACATTTTTATTGAACCATGTACATTTAGTGTTTTTCTCTAATGGAGCACTGCAATGAAGAATATACAGTAGGAGAACAGTAAAAAATAGTCATTCTGGAGAGGTTGAATTGTGTTTATTTACCTATATTGTTAGCACTGAATAAGTCTCAAACTGTTCCAAATGGACTGTGCTGTCTATACTGGATATTTAAACTAACAGAGTTGACAGGACACATAAGTGGAATGTTTTAAAATAATTTATTAGGAATTTTAAAAAGTTGTTTTTTGTTCAAAGGAATAAACAACTGGAAATACGAAATCATAAAATGTTACAGTGTTGACAAGATTGTTATTTCTCAGTGAAAACAGGAGTGTAAACTACTGTGGCAGCATCAAAATGTCCTAACAGTATTTCCCAGCAGAAGAGGTGCTTTATTCTGAAGCTAACATTTACATGATAGGCCAGTGCAACGTCTTAGCTCTGAACTTGAATGATTTGGTCTAAAAAGCTGTCACATTGCTACAATCAGTGACTTCCAGTGGATATGCAGTGAAAGATTGTGGGTCTTGACAAGTAAACATGAGTTAATAAGACTTTGTGACACCCACAATGACAGAGTTGTTAATATAATTATTAAAAAAGTCAATTAAAATTTCACATTTGTAACTGAGGTACCATCCCCAAACAAACAGCACATGGCACATTGGACTCCAATGTGAACACCAGCGATACTTCAGCAGCTACAGAGCCATCACACCGACAACAGCTGCAGCCAAGTCCTTCATTCACAATCAACGCATAAGCATCACAGTTAAAACAATATGACAAAGTAAGAAAACAATTTGTTTTTTTTCGCTCCTTACGCACCTTCACTCACATAGACCCCCATCCCCTCAAACTTTGATAAGTAACAGTCGCAGTTTACAACACTTGAGGATTTCAAATTCCTCAAAGTTTCCCAAAACCCCAAAACACAAAAATGTGTATCCCCTCCCTCCCAAATGAATATTTACAATATATTACATAATTGTACAGCGTTCATAGGCCTGTATGTAACCGACTAATGACCTTTCTCTCGGACCATTATTAGTGAATCAAGTTTTGTTAAAAACCTACCAAGATATACATTTTGTGACACATTGTCAAGTAAAAGTATTAATAACAAATGGTTGTTAGGATTCAGTATGAACTACTGACAAATATACAGTTTTCAAAACATATTACATCTCCTGACCCCCAAACATCACATTCAAAGATCAAACAACCCAAAAACGCAACCAAAACAGAAAAGCGTTATAGTAGATGTCACTTAAAATAAAACAGGGAACAAAGAAAAATATGTAGATACAGAATCAGCATTGACTTGACAAAACCTTAATGGTGGTGCGTTTAGTTCAGTGTCAACCAGTGTAGACACCAGGGTGAAAAGAGGGGTGTACAGAATTCCCCGTCCCAACCAAAGAGGGCACCGGAGTCAGGGTGGATCAGCATCAACTCCTTCCAGCTCTCAGTCTACTACCCAGCAAAAAGACAAAAACAGGATTAAACAACTACAAAACAAAAGGTTATAAGGGAAAAACTGCCTGACTTACTCTCTCAATGATATCCATTAGTAAAGGCTGTGGCAATCAAAGGGCCCTGTGGAAACAGACAGGTTTTAATTAGAATTTACTATACTGTGCTTTAAAAAAAACTTCTCAGAACTCTTTATATCACTACATTTGCCACTGTTGCCCCGGGACATACTGATGGATGGTTGCTATTATGTACCAATATAGGTCCCCTTTGACCACCACCACCACTTATATCCAAAGCTATTACGAGGATCAAACGGTCAAACATGGATGCACACTTTTGGGTTACCACATCAAAACCCTATTCTGTCGTAACTCACACACCAAGTATTGGTCACGTTCATATTAATATCCTCTTTGGTCTTCCTCAAACTATAGCCTAACAATTCCACCTCCAGAACTAGCTATGAGCTGTTCCTCAGAAGCACTCATGCCTAATCTTATCCATCCCCATCACTACCAAAGACAAGTCCTACAACACTGCAGTTAAGAGATCTAGTATATCTCACTAAATACTGACCAAATCGACTGCGGATGCCAACAAAAGTCTAAATGATTGGAGCTGCTGTACTGACCCCCAAACTGTGGCTGAATCCAGTGCTCGGGGCAGGGCTAGCAGCGCTGAGGTAACTGCTCACAGCGGACTCCTGACTGGCTGTCCCGTACAGCTCTGCCATTGGCCCAGGGCTGCTCGTACCTAAAAACCCAGCAGAACGAGATGGGGTGGAGCCTAGAATGAAATATAACAGTATATGTATATTACTAATACTGTAGCAAAAAAGCTTATGGTTCCACTATATGTGAGCAGGGCAAACAAATGTATTTAGGTTTTGTCATTTTTGTCAAGTTTTTGAGTACTGTACCTCTGACTACTGCTGCGGCCGCTGCTGCTGCCATTGGTCCATATGCCGTCAGAGGAATGGCTAGAAAAAGAACAGATGAAAAAGATTAGCAACAAACTAACTAAAAATCACAGAAAGCCTACATTCATGTTGATGTGGGATTGCATTTTAATATATTATTTTAATCCTCATTTAAAAAATAGCATTATTGTCAAATCTGTGTAACTTCAGGATAAAAAAGTTGCAAATTAAATTGTGAAAATCTTCAATATAGTTCAAATGTCATCAATTTTAAAATTGTGAATTGTGAATTATTACGTCCTTTTGGCACCAACTCTTAACAGATTCTAGCAGTTTTTTTTTGCTCTTTGTGAACAGTTGTTGGTCATTATAAATTTTCTATTTATGTGTATGTATAATTTTATGGAGTTCAACAGTGACCGCCCAACCCCTGGTTCCAGAAGTAAATTTTCCAATAATTTTTCTCATAAACCTTACCAAAAAAAAAAAAAAAATTAAAAGTTTGATAACTAATGACCACAAGACCAATAATTATATTCAAAATCAGTTTCTGAAACTTTATAAACCGCCAAGTTATTAAAACATTTCACCAAACCTTGAATTGTAAAATTTTAACTTGGACTTAAAACAACCGTGTTATGGATATTAGTTGCCACATTGCTGTTTAGCCTCCACGATGCCTTTGAACTCTTGATATTTGAATTTTTCAAAAAGAAAAAATGAATGGAAAATTTACTTCCGGAACCAGAGAGGAGTTTGAAGTGGGTGGGACTGTTGAGCTCAATTGCCTAAAATGTCACTTGCACCTTTTTGAAACTGAGCTCTCAGTAGGTAAATACTACACTTATGAATTAGGAAGGCACCTAAGGCAGACTGACACAAACATGCAAACCAAATGTGAGTTCAAATGAAATGGTGATAAAGATGGATGGATGCTATGGCGGTGTGACGTGATGCTGCTTGTAAAGTCCAGAGGAGGGACTGACTGACCTGTGAGCTCAGGGGGGTGGGGTGAAGTCAGAAGGGGGGTCCTCTCTAAGTGGAACTCTAAAACAGAAACATCAGAGTGCTGTAAGACACACAACACCACCAACAACACTCTCCCGGGACACCAAACACACACCGTCAATACCACATTACCACAGGCACAGAGGAGGAGGAGAGGGAGAGGGGAGGTTAGGATGCTAGGGTCCAGGGGTAGAGAATTCAGACGTTAAATGTTACATGGTACAAATACAGTTTTAAATTATTATAATAACCACAAAATAAAAAGACATATCCACTCCCTGATGTTTACAAGCAGCCTTTATAGTGTCATGTTACTATGCATAGGTACTCACTCTGTTGTTGTTCTCAATAAATTGAATGTGTATACAGGCCCGTCGACAGAAATTTGGGGGCCTGGGACAAGAAGCCTCATTTGGGCCCACCTCTAATAGGAAGTGGGTCCAATACTGGCCCCTTAACACCCTCGGGCCCAGGAAAACAGACCTCTTTGCTCCCCCAACTCAACTCTTCTATGTGTATAGTGTCAACACTAATGTATTCAATGTTTCAACTATAACTTTAATAAAGGAATGTGGGGGTTTAGGAATTACAACCAATGTGTTAACTTTGTAAAGTCACAAGGTTAGACTGAGACTGAGGCTGTGTAATTTATATACATTTAAACAATAGAGCACTGGTTTTGCATGTTGCATGTTTGCATGGAAAATAATGTTATTGTTGTTAGACTAGACTATTTTGATTCATACTAAATGGAAATATCAGTACTAAACCTTAGTTCTGGCCATGTTTACTACAGTATATGTTATAAAAGTAGTAAGGATTTTACCAGGAAACTGGTACGTGTATCCGGGTGTGATGCCAGCATAGCTCCGACTGGTGTAGGTGGCTGTCTGGAAACCAGGGTAACCTAAAAAGAGAGAAGTAGAGGTTGATAAAGTGTAAGACAGCTCTGTTAGTTTTATGAACAAAAGCACCTCCTAGTGGTGAACATTTGTATTATGGGAAACACAGGTGTTTGATATTCTACACCCAGGATCGGGATTTTTGAACTGTTAGCTTCTGTGTCTTCACTCTCAGAATTAATCACTTCAAAGAAAAAGAAAAAATAACTTGGCAATTGCATTGTACATTCTTGACCTCTAGGTACAATTTGTAGGCACTAAAAACAGTGACTGAAAAAAAGCTTGGGAGAATAAGGACATACTTGATTGATATTGGTATCATTAACATTTATTACTATTGCACAAGTCATTGTAAGCCTGGATGCATGTACTTTTTGGTCCTCTAATGTTGCACTTTTGCCTTTGGACAGTAGGTGGTGCCATGAGAGTGCATTATAGTTTTGAGGAGGCTACTTATTTTAAGCTTATTTTAGTACTAACACAATTAACGTGATCAAGTGTTTTTAGCCCATTATTGATATCTGCCTGCATACCTGCTGCACTCTTAATGTTTAATGCAATCTAGATTTGAATTTTTATAATATTCTGCAGTTCTTTTGAAGATTTTTTTGTCATCACAACAAACTTAAACTAAACATTTCTTCAGTGTGGGGGTCTATAGCTTATGTATGTAATATTATAGTAATCACAACATGATTAACTATACATGTTTTATAGCTTGCAGCCAGGTTAAATGGTCAGCCTTCTCCCCATGTGGTCTATATGACATTTAGAGCAGCTGGGGCATTAGTGCAGTTATTATCAGATCCAGGTAAAACACAGTTGCACACTTCCTGTCCTGATCAATATTTACTTACCAAGCATACCAATCCCCAGCATGAAGGCGTCCATTCCATAAGGCATCACCCGAGAGCGCCCCCTAGCTGAGCCGGTGGGGGACATCACCTCCTTGGGCTGAGCCTTCTTACACTCCACCTGTTGCAAGACAGAAAATAATTATAAAGACATATTTTTGCATTGTTAATATTTTGCTAAACATTCACCACTAGCCATTCACATCACAAAAAATCTACATCAACAAAAAATATGTCACTGTTGACCTGGAAAATAGAGTCTAGTTTTACTGCTACTTGTGTAAAGGTCAGCGGTTCTCCTCAAGTACCACTACAGAAAATATTTATTAATTCCATTACCAATTAAATGACTTATATAAGCCAATATCTGGCTAAACCTAAAATGTGGCAGTTTGGACTAAACTAACCCAAGACTATACCAGAACTAAATCAGGAATTGAGCTAATACAATGTATTCAATAAAAATAAAATGTTGAATTTTGTGAATGTAGTTTTTTGTCTTAACTTTCAGTCTCACCATTTTATTGTTGATTTCATGGAAGTGTATCTCGCAGACTTTCTCTACCACATCTTCATTCTCAAATGTCACAAATCCAAAACCTGCAGCATAGGTATATGAAAAATGGTCATAATGACTTACTTTAATGACTTAAGACAGTAGAACCTATGTACAGTATGCCATGCTCTTGTTCAGCCAATAGTCTCCAGTAATCGGCACTGTAATAGCTTCTTAACATGTTTTGTCCTCCTCCCTTCCCCCTTCTGAAACAAGTTCTAGTCCCGGACCAGAAGGCTGGGGCAAAGCCTGTAGCCTGTCATAATCGATCAGTCCCAGGACGCAGAGGAGGTGCTTAAGGAGGCTTTATTCTGATCCCGATTAACGGACTGGCTAATTAGACTAGCCCTGTTCTTCTGCTGTAGCTCAGCCCACAGGAAGAAGCCCTGTGGGGTGAGGGAGGGAGGAACGGGGGGTGGATCAATGGGACACAGGAAGGAGCAGGAGAACATTCAGATGGAGGTGCAACAGTGTCAAATAAAACATGGTGAGGGGGCACACGTGTACATACTGGAAATCATTTTAAAATAAAAAAATATGGATTATTTATACAGACATTTTTGACATTTGAGGACTAGTAGTAAAATTAGATAGTTTCAAATTTGTGAAAAAACTGCAATGACACAAACAAGTGTTTCCTTAAACAGGCAAATTAGGCTGACCAGTCCTATGATTTGTTTGCGTATGTTTTATCTTTATCCCTTTGTTGTATATTTGTATTGATTTGTAATTGTCTATAACGTTTGATTGATAATTTGGCTGCCTCTCTTCGAAGTATACATTTCCCTTCACTATAACTTGGTTTGATTAGGACATACAGAACGCACTCTCTTGAATTGCAGTTTTGCACTGCTTTGATTTTGTAACTTTGTATTTTATTTGTTTTGATTGTTTTTATTTTAAGTAGGTTATAAGTTTGGCCAAAAGCATAATAAAGTGAACAGCACAGACAAAGTACTCTGTTGCCTCACCTCTGTGTCTGTTGGTGGTCTTGTCGAACATGAGCATGGCATCGTCCACCTAAAATGGAGACAAATAAAAGTGCTTTAGGCGCTGATATCTCTCTGGCCACGCGGCATATTGCCTGACCTCAGCCCTTCTCAAGTTCTGCAGGAGGCTCAGCAACAGATGGACATGAGAGGGGGAGAGGGGAGGGAGAGCAGGGGACTTGCGACAGGTTTTTTTATAAGAAAATAAGGGGCCAGCGACTTGAAAGAGTTGAATACTGTACTCAATGACAGTGATTGTTAAGCTTTACATACATTGTACCAGCACTTTTATAGGGCAACCTTTACAGGAGGATTACACCAGGTCTAAATTGGAATATGTCTGGTCTGAAATGGGTATAACACTGGTCTAAACTAAAATAAACTTGGACTGAATTTGAAACAATTCAGTAAAAACATGAAATTTGTTCTTTTCCAAACCAAGAACTAAACCATGTTTAAGTCATAAATGGAATTTCAACAGAACAATGCCAGATCTAATTCTAAACTTAATTGAATAAATACAACTACATTCAAATAATCTGAAAAACACTTCAGTACCACTACATGCACCTGCATTACATTTGGAGAACAACTGGTCGATCACAAGTGGTTGCACTTAATGATGGTTGAGATTGTAAGTTGCTACTGAAATGCTCACTCAAAATCTTTCTCACAGCGAGCACATAAGCCCTCCCCTTCTCTCTGTCCCGGTCCAAAGTTTGACATTCCCATGGCAACACTACAAAAAGTCCCTCTTACAACCAACAGGCCTGGGCCAACATCAAATATGGTTTATGAATAGTGAGAGAATGAATGAGACAAAGCCTACACACTGCATAAGAAGAAAAGAGTGAGGGAGGGGAGAAAAAGTAGCCAGTCATATTTGAGAAAGGTGAATCCAGTGCAGGTGGAGACTCGATGAGAGGGGGAACTGATATTGAGAGAAATAGCGACAGGTGGATTGGTGAATGGGAGCACTCAAAGTCCTGTAAGTAACAGCAAGAAGAGGCAGAAGTACTGGGTCAAAGTGGAGAGGGAGGAGAGCGAGAGACAAAAGGCCCAGGCAGAACAAAGGAGGCCTGCAGGCTTTGTTTGTTGGCACAGTCGGCCATAATTCCTCCTCCTCTTCTCCGTTTGACCTCTCTCTCTTTCTCTCCCTCTCTTTCCACAGCTTGGCCTCTTCCCTTTATGGAGCATTAACACAGGTGTCTATCTACGCTGCGTGCATGTGAGAGTTATATGATATTAGGAAAACAGTGATACAATATGTGCAAGTTTGATGCAATTTGAAACATAAAAGTAAAGTGCTATTGGTGAGACCCCATACAAAGTTCAAACAACATCAAAAGAACTTATTTAATCATTTGTATTTTAACATGATTGTTTTTTCAATTGGGTGAGCAATATTTAAATACAAGAATGTGTATAGACAGAAGAAATTATAATTATAAGATTATTTTGATCTACTTGGATCATGGAAGTTCCAGGGACCAGGATTAAACTGAGACTAGATCAGTGCTCATCGAGACCTAAACTAGAGCCAAGAATAAGATGTTGTTTGGTCTGTTATTTGTCTATCCTGTACCCTAATTAAAGTACAAAACTTGCAATACAACTGTGTGAGCAGCAAAATGTGGTGAATGAGAAGGTCAGTTTTACATGTGTCTAGGGTCCAGATAAACATTTGGTAAATTAATCTGTCCTATCTAGGTCTATAATAAGTTTACTGGCAGCCGCGGTGGGTATGCTCCACTGAATAATTTGTCATAGTCCCACAGAGAGGGGTGCGTTTGCGTGTGTGAGCGGACCCCCAAGGGCAGTTTGCCTACAGAAAGGTCAAAGGTTATTCAAGAGTGTCAGTCTGTGAAAGAGGACCTGAAGTCACCAGCTCCTCATGGCCTGACTCATACACATCGCTGGCCAACTGCTCTCCTTTAGTAAGTGATTGGTGGAAGTTTATAAGCAGCAAACATTTGAGATCTAAGGTCAAACAACAACAGAAAACAAGAGTGGTGGTACATGATCTAAGATAATTGAGAATTTTTGGGGGGCAAATCATAAAATATCTTGATTCTTGATACTAAACTTTACTCATGGAAAATATAGGATAGTAACAATATTAATAGCAGAAATAGTAAAAGCAGTTCTAGGAAATAATTGTAGTAATTCTTGCAGTAAAAGTGGGAGTAGTAGTGGTCTTTTGAGAAGTAGTTTTGGATTTGGTAGTAGCATTAAACTTCTTAAATAGCCAGTAACAGGTAAGTAGATACAGTAGTAACACTAGTTGTAATAGCAGTAATCATAAAATATTTAGTGAGAAATAACTTTGTTCAAAACTTTTAACACTACTCCAATTTTTTGAGGCACAGCAGAAATCTCAAACTTAATGCATGGAAATTTGGAAAATCTTTTTGTCACCTATAGCAGTAACAATAACAGTAGCAGAAATGGTAAGAGCTGTTCTAGTAGGGGTCATAATAGTTGTAATAGTACTGGTAATAGTAGTTGAAGTAGAATTTGGTTTAAATTTGATAATAGCATTAAGACACTTCATAGTGGTATTACTTAATAGTCAAGTAGATAGTTAGATAGTAGCACTAGTTGTAATAGTAGTTATTATAAAATACTTTTGAAAAATGGAACTACAAGTTCTGAACCAAGTTATTTCTAGAGGAGAATTGTACAACCTCGCCTCCTGTATTACTATCATCCCACTTCCAGCAAACAAGATGTAGCACGTTAAGCACACACCTTCAATACAATGAATTCTACGTGATCAAAAACAGCTGAACAATGCGCACTGTAAACATTAAACACATGTACAACGGCCTTAATTGCACTTCACCGCTCCATATTTCAGAGGTTGAGTGTTTTAATGTTGCTCTGCAGGACAATATTCCCTCTTATCCTTTCTTTTCCAGCTCTCATCTTCCCTGTTATGCCGGGCCCATCCCTCTCCGCGCCCCTTTGTTCGCACCACGGTGGGGCACAAAAGATCCAGTGAGGCAGTCTAATCAGGAACTTCCATGGATGGTTGGAGCCCACATTTCCCCAACTATCCCTCGATATCTCTCTTGGCAAAACTCATCTAGATGTTATGATTGAGCAGGGAGCAAAGGGGAAACTTAAGGCCCAAACTGTATAGCCACTGAAAATGTATAATGTGGTCAGTGTTAGTCAGAAGAAGCTGCATTTACAACAGGATTCCAATGTGCGACTTTCAAAACTGTTTATAAGGCAACAGATAAGACTACCTGTTGAAATTTTCAATAAGTTGTAACTGAAATTGCTTCATGTTCTATATTGAACATGAAGCAAAACAAGTAGTGCCAACCAATAACACAAACTTAACTTCTAACTTTGAAAACTTTCTGCTCAGACTTTAGCTTTACACTACTAACCAAAACATTTGCTACACGTTCTAGGCCTAAATCTAACTGTATTAGATATCTGTCTTCAGAGCAGCGGGCATTTCCACCAATAAATAGAGGCCAAACTAACTAAACATTTGCCAAGCTTTGTACAGAAGCATAATGGTCCCCCACACCCCATCTTTGCCCCAGTTCTCTCACCCCTCTCCCTCTCTCTCCTGTCGATTCTTTTGTGGATCCGTCATCTATTCGTTGGCCTCTTCAAACTCAGCTGCTAATGAGAACTTTGGCAAACTTTTGTGCTTTGCTCGACACAATTAAAAGCATTCAATTTGTGACAAAAATTCTATGTTTTTGTATTTTTGGTTTATTTTTGTACATGGAAACAACCTAAATGTCAACAGACATTTCAAACTTAGATGTTAAGAAGCCGAGAACATTGCCTAACTTTGTAAGTAAGTTGCAGTAGTGGTAGAAGAAGAAAATATTTGTTTTGCTCAAAATTTATTCATTTAATTTGAGTCAATGCCAAACTCAGAAACTAACCCCATCCTGAACATAAAGTCGTATTTAAACGTAGTATCTAATCTTAACTTTAAACTGTAAGGGACTGTAGCTGTAGCTACTACTTCATCTCAAAACAAAAAGTCTAGTTTTGGTTTTGGTTGATTTTTTTAAGTTGATGCTAAACTCCTGAAGTGACCCCCACACACACAAAGGCGCATGCAAACGCCCCGGGAGCAGTAGGCATCCCTCCTCCTGGAGAACAAAACCCTTTTCCCGCAGAATTACTCCGGGACAATGGGCAGGCCAGGTCGCCACGGTAACGGGTCCAGGGGGTGCAAGGGGGGTGCAGGAGGGGGGCCGTGGGCCGGAGCAGCTGTTACATCAGATTAATTCAGATTCTGATAATCCCTCCTCCTTCCTCAAACCATCACCACACAAAACTTTTCAACCCCCCCTTTCCTCCTCCTACTCCTCATTCTACACAGGATGGTCCCCTCACAGTCCCCCCTTCACTATGCCTGCTGCTTCTGCTGGCTGTGCTGCTCCAGTCTGGACCTCCTACAGCCTCAGCCTCAGTATTTTTCCCTTCTCTTCAAGTCTTTTCTCTCTCAGTTCTCAAAAGCACCACACTTTACCGCCAAAGTTTTAACTCCTTAAAACACATTTGTTCTTCTGTGATCTACCTGTTCTGTGTAAAGTTCATATTTGTTACAATGGTCACAATTACTTAGAGATTTAATGAGATAAACTCCTGAACTTAATACTGTTTTTGGCATTCAAAATAAAATATGCCTTAAAAATGATTTTTTTAAGTAGCAATGCAAATAGTATCAGTCACTAGGAGATGTGAGAAAATTATTCAAAGCAAATAAAGGTTGGGCCAGCTTCCTGAACCAACTACTTTGCAGGTGCAGTCTGTAATTTCCTAGAGATGGATACTATTTTACATAATATGCAAAAGATTACCTATGCATGAGATAAAGCAATGAAGGGAGTCATTTTGAATGTCTTCCAAGAACTAGTTTAAATCAGACTTTTGGATAACATGGATCTTATTTCTCTAGTTATGAATAGTTCAAAAGCAAGAAAGTAATTACTCTTACCTTCCCAAACTGGTCGAAGTATTGCTTGACATCTTCTATGGTTGTGTTCACAGACAATCCACCCACAAAAATCTTCTTGGTTCGAGTCACTAACTAAAAACAAAATACAACATGAGCTCAAAGCACCTTCTCAATATCATTTATCAGAATATATATTTCTGCATTACAACAAATGTATTATTCTCTAGAGTTTATATATTCAATGTCAAAGTCTTTCAAGTTTTTCAATGAAAAAAAAAAAAAAAATTATGTAAACAATTCTCCCTTTCTCTGATACTTCGCAGGTGATTTACTTAAGGCAGCCTATTTGAGTCTTTTATGTTTTTACATTGTACAACTGGTTTTCCCATGCTTTAAAAAGAGACACAAACCCATCTCCACTCTGGACAATGCATTCCCGAAATGTGACACCGGCATTTTCATTGAGGTTCAACAATACCAGAAACCCCTAAAGTTGTGAAAGTTTTTGTTTCGGCCCATGATCGTGTAACAGTAGAGTGATGCCAATATAGCTCAGGTTCATCAGATTACGAGGTATTAGCCCAGATAAGGCATTGAACTCTAACAAACATTGTACACAAATAATATAAGAAACTCACTTTAGGCTGGGCTCGGCGCGGGAATGCAACCTTTGGGTCAATCTAGGAGAGGAAATAAAAAGAGAAGATACATGTAATGTACAATGGCAACCTACTACATACAATTTTAGAAACTCGCATGTTAAAAACCTCCAAAATATATATTTCTCTGCATTGAGACGGGATGCTCAATAAAAAGATTATGTTTATCTTTATTGTATTTGAATAAATGATCTGAACCAACTGACGTGGGCAGCACTGCAAAATTACATAGATTTGAATCTTCAAATCATAATATGTTTGCAGTATGTGGGTGCAGAAGGGTGTGCAGTCATTTTCATTGTAATTTTGAATGTGTTTTATGCAAAATACCCTAACACAACAGACTCAAGTCATCCAGGCTGTACTGGCATAAAAAATGCACTTTATCGGCTGTGTTGAGATCTTCATTGTAAGCTGTACAAAGTTTAGTTTATTAAGGTGGACATGTTTGACAATTTGTTAGTGTTGATTTTGTGGTTTAAAATGTAATTATTTTTGACATGCATCGTGTCCATTATCCTTTGATCTATTGTTCTAATAACACAGGTTAAATGTGTGGGCAGTTGTTGCAGGTGGATTGACCGGGGGAATGTCCCGTTCAACCTCTGCCTCCTTCGTCACTACAGTGCGACATGTGATCTGCAGGAATCTCACACAAGCTCTATACAATCACGAACACCGCTCACCTCCGCAACCAGAGCCCATAGAGAAACAGAGATAGAGGGAGGAGAGAGAGAGAAAGGAGCACAGAGTTGTCAATCACTCACTCAGCAGCCTTCTGCTTTTGGTTTGTGTTAGCCTCCCCCCATCCTTATTTAAGTAATGACAATTTGTATGTAACATTATTTTACAATTTTCATATTCTAGCTGACTGCTCAATAAAAGAAAAAAAATCACTCTTAATAAAGTTCTAGTTTACTGGAATTCCCTGTCTGCTAGCAGCATTTTTTTTTAAAGAAAACCTAAACCTAAAATAATTTTGAAGACTAGAACGGGAAAGAAGTAATGATTTGTTTTATGTAGCAGAAGTGTAATGACCCTGTAGATGATGTAGTTCAGATGTTCAACAATTTAGACAATAATTTAGTTTAGCTAGTTTGAGTTTTGACAGGTGGTCATTTTGTATTGTTCTCCAATTAATTCTTACATTTAGCAAATAACATGTCAAAACTTCAACTACCCCAATACATTGTGAAACCATGCAGCCTTTTTACAAGACTTCCCATACCTGTGTTGTGGACTGTCCTCTGTCTTGTGTCTCCAACACTAGAGGTTTTTAGAAGTACTAACTAGAACATACTATTAAAAGAAAACTCTCCAAACCCACTATAAGTCCCCAAGATTAAGAGATTGGAGAGAGAGCCACACCATGCCACGAGGATGCAATCAAAGACAGGCTATAAAATTGTAATTCGAGACCACTATATTAGTCTATACTGATCTAATAGAGCTAGAAAACAACTAGACTACTCCACACTGTACTGCGGTTACACTAACAGATGGTGAGACAGTCCAGCGCTAAGATTAGTCCAAAACCATGAGAGGAACTACTATGAAGATCTACACAGCCTCTATGGTAAACCGCATGCGTTTACCTAGAGCTTCTACTTGAATAAAACCTTTTACATCACTGATGTAGATTTTGTTTTTGAATCATTTGTCGGTCTAGAGAGTAGCAGAGTGAGAAGACTAGGCTAAAGACTTGAGGATCAGATGCAGTTTCTACTTGTTTAGTTTCTAGAATATGGAGCTAAAGACTACTCTCTGATAGTCACCTCCGGTCACCAACCCGCCTGATGTCCAACACTCCTGCACATTCGGAAAACAAACAGACACACACACAAACAAACAAAATCAACAAAGGGCGGCACACAGCGCGTCCCAGGACAGGAACACGTGGACATTAAACATGATTGAGCATGAAAAGGCCTTGTATTTTAGCAAAAAAAGTTTAACAGAGTCAGAGGTGGGTAGTAATTGGTTACATTAACTTGTGATCATTTTACTTTGAGTTTTACATTTTTTTTTATTATTTATGCTTTAAAATGAATGATATGGTGACAGTTCACTGTGTCTTAATTTAGTGTATTAAAATGTTTTTATGTTTTTCTTATTACCAGTCTAACTGACTATACCAATACTAAAACATGAGATTTTATTTGCTCAAGTAATTCATTATATTTCAGTTTGTACATGCACCAGTACACAATTACAATATGGCTACCCACCTCTAAACCTAGTATGGATGGTTACAGGTTAGAGAGGCATGTGAAAAGGCCTTTAGCAGTATAAGGCCAACAAGGACGTAATTCCAATAGAGCTTTATGAAATCAGGCCAATCCCCTTTGAGCGCTACATCCCCGGTATGCAACAGTTGGCCGAGTACACTGCCTGTCACTGCCTTGATCACACTTTACTCAACTCAGTTAACTTCTCTAAGAGGCAAACCCAAGCTCGTTGACTGCAATCCTATTAGTTAGGAGTGCTATCCTAATCACAGACAGGGTTAACGGTGCTATGAACAGCCCCCATAGTCCAGGCAGGAAGCTGTTAACGAATCCAGAGATGCACCATAAGGTCTGATGATCAGGTTTGAATTCGGATAGAGAGCAAACTAGCCACTTTGCTGGGTTTAAAATAAAGCACTTTATGTTGGTTGGATCCACTAAATTTAGTAGATCGTAATTGAAAAGAAAAATATTGGTACTGACAGTATGACTGACTAAGAGTACAATAAACATCTAATCAGAGGGCTGACAGAGACATACAAACAGACAATCATTCATTCTCGCATTCACAGGCAATCTGGAGTCATCAATCTACATAGCTAACCACTCTGCCACCGTATCCCCTTATTCTCACTGCACCATTAGTTGTTTAATTTCACTATCTAGACTGTAGCCGAGGGAATCTCTTAAACGGCTACTAACTTTTAACAAAAGCTTGCAGTGGTCTGTGAGCTAATAAGTTTATGTCGAGCCCTTATTAAAAAGGTTTGTGTAGTGCACCTCTTCTGCGAGCACCTTGGAGCTACACTTCAATGGAAACCTTGTCCCACAAAAAGGTGTAGTTTGCATCGGCTGTCACTTGCTTTACAGATAGCAGGAAAGCAGGAGGGCTACCCAGAGGGGCGACTAACTAACAGTGTGGCCGTTACATAAATCACGGTAAAACATGCTTTCCTATAGTGGTCAAAAGCAGGCCACATCTGTCCTTCAACAAGACAAGTCCCAATAAATTCCACTGTATTTGCTCTTTGGCCACTCGGCAGTGCAAAGCTGTGTTAATTCCACTGCTTCAGTCGGTCACAGCATGGCACATTCTTTCTGTTGCCACTGGAGAACTTTTCTCTCCCTTTTCTAACTGGATAACCTGTCTGCAGAAGTGCGGGGGGAGGTGAGGGAGAGGGTGAGGAGGGGAGGGGGGGCTGTAAAAGACCTACTCAACTCACCATCCGAAAGCTCTACATGCCAAAAACACACACACTCTCCGACACGCCCAGCATCAGGCCACAAGGGGCCCGCCAGTCTGAGCCGCTCTGTAGACCTGACACATCCACAAGTCGAGAGGGAAGATTATATATAGTCATTAAGTAAACAATTTCTTAAATGTTTTCAAAATCTTGATGGCTATTAATATGACTAGCCTGACTTATTCCCTCTTCCCAAATCACTCTTTAGGCTCTCATGAATTGTGATATCCAAGAAATTATAGTAACTGATGTGCATTGTCTATCTTTTTTTTGTCTTTGTGACAGAGCCATTCTTCAGCTGAGGAGGGGGGGTTGCGATGGAAACCAACCCCATGGTGAGTTAGTGGCGTCCAACCATGATGATGCTACTTGTCATAGCTGTTGTGCCTGCAACTGACACTATAACAGTAGGGCACTGGGGAGCCAAGGCAAAACATGAAAATACAGTTTGGAGACTTTCTGTGATGTGGCTATTTCCTTGGCAACTACTTAGTGCATTGTGCTTTAGTGATTCTCAAACTCTTCCTGTCAAGTGCCAACTAAGAAAATATTTGTCTTTCAAATTGCCATGTGGACTAAATAATTTCAGCTGTAAATCAGAGCTCATTTGATTTAGTCTAGAACAGATTTTTTTCTTCTAAGGTTTAGTTCTGATTTAGACTTAGTTTAGTCCAGTTTAATCCTGTTTTGATCCTGTTGTTTTTTGACTGGTTTAGTTACCTATGAAAAGTTTGAAAATCACACACAGAAAAAAACAAAAAAAAAAACAATTTCCGGTTGTGGCTCTACTTGATCACTAATCTTCTCCCCAAAAAAGAAGGTGCATCGCTCAGAGCACAAAAGCGGGGTAAAAAGAATTAGACTCCCCTTAATTTCAATACAGTGACTTACTCGCAGCCGTCCCACTGAGGAGAGAGGCGGGGGCTCTGGTCCCTATGGCTACCAACGTGCAGCATTGTTCCCAGACCAACCCACAATTCATTACTGACAAAAAGATACACACATGAGAACACACAGTCAAAATCACGCTCTATAACGCCTGACGATTAATAGATTTTTACTGGTAATTCACACAGGTGCAACCATCTCAATGTGTTCATTAATTCGATAGAAAGTTGGAAGAAAATAAGTTTGTTGGTTTTGGTATGACACCTACAGGGTTTCAAGTTGCATGTGTTTGTTCCTGACTGAAACTCCTTTTTGGGTCATTATACCCTAGGGACAAAAACTAGACACTGCTAGAAACTATGGCTCACCTTTCGTAGGAGCAAATCAAAGTTGGGTAGTGAACCTGTTTCTAGGGGAAATTTCAGGCTTGTTTGAGAGCAAAAGGAGAAGGGGCCTTGCTACTGTAGATAGTGCAAGTATCCATCGTGGCATCATACCAAATGCAAGAGCCCTACTACTAGCGACAAACACGACATGCTTTGAGGAGTAACTCAGCAAAGTGGAAACTCCGTAAACATGTAAAAATGTAGCAGCAGCAGTAGTTACCCACATCTCCAAAGGATTATTGTAAAATCCACTAATCAAACACTGAGCAAAGGGATTAGTTGTTGGTGGGAAGTAAATACAGAGAACTCACTGTTTTTGAGTCCAGCTCGTGTCTACTTTGGGCCAAAACTTTATCCACGCCAGCTTGATCAACAAAGGTGACGAATCCAAACCCTCTGTAGACATAGAGAGAACAGTATAAATGAAAATACTGTGATGTTATAAGCAGATGAACTTTGAGTATAGCAGCGGCTCAGTGTAAGAGCGGCTCACCTCGAGCGCTTAGTAACTGGATCTCGCATCACCATACACTCCTTCACCTCTCCGTACTTGCAAAAGTACTCTTTCAGCCCCTCTGAGTGAAAAAAGAGAAACATGTTAATGTGTTAGCTATAATTATTTATTAATCCTTATAAACACAGTATTTGATATTTCATAAAACACATGTAGCGTTGAGGCTACTGGGACTTTTTTTCTTCTTGCCACAATTTTTACCAACATACTTTAACTACGCTTCTGAAATGCCTAGCAAATATTAACAAGTTGTCCTTCAAAAACTACTCTATTATAAGAAGAGACTGACTATAGAAAGCAGAAAGTGTTATTAAGTTTCATCAAGATTAATTTACTTTTTAGACATTTGTTATTGATGAACTTTTGACAAACATATCATATATACATATACAAGTAGCCTATTACACAGTTTCCAACTTAATTATGTAACACAGCAACCAAGGAAGCCTACTAAATCCCACTTTCAAAATATTCAAAATTAAAACTTTAAAATCTTGTGCAAATATTAACAAGTCGTGATTCAAAATTCTTCTATTGGCTCCTTGTAGTCAGTGCCAGGATTTTTAAGACGAAGTGGCATAGTGTCCGTCTATGGGAAGTGGTGGAAAGACTTACCTTGTGTTGTCTGCCAGCTCAGTCCACCTATGAACATTTTGCTGTGGGGAAAAATAAAGAAAACGTCATTTCGATGAAGTTTGCCTGGGTTAAAATGGAAAAATGTGTTTGAGAATTGCGCGTATCATCTTTGATTCATGAGTGGCTGCCTTATGGAGGTGTGCGCTGCCCTGGCTACAGACCAGAGACGAGCGCAGAATACCGGCTCTGTTTATAAGCTCCGTTACGTGGAGTGCGAAAAAAGTATGAAAGAAGTGTAAAAGTTAAAAGTTTTGTAGTCACCAGGGGTCGTGAGGTGAGTCCGTGCTGGACAGGCTGCTCTGGCTCCCTTCATTGTCCATGTCGGAGTGCTCGCTGTGTGGGCGCTGCTGTGTCCGGCGGGCCGAGTGGGAGAGCAGGCAGAGACTGACTGGAGTGGGGCGGGTTTGGCCCTGTGCTTTGGCCCGGGGTGACAGAGAGGGGAGCAGGAGGCCAGATGCAGCCTGGGACAGACTCCTCCTCCTTCTCCCGCTTCTCTTTCAATCCCCACCGCCGCCGCTGCGTTGCGTCCATCCTGGCGAACCACGCGCGCCCCCTGCGTCAAGACAGCAGTGCGCCTACTAGAGACTGCACACAACTTCCGTTAAATGGGTTCAAATTAAATAGGGCTCATTGGTAAGTCGTGGATGTATTATTGTGGAAAGAGTTCAAGGTACAGCGTGAAAAACAGCCTACGCATTTAAGCAGAGAAATAAAATGCCATAAACCAACTTCTACTCTACAATGGCTCAATGATTTGGGAACCCATAGGCCAAGTGCCATTTTAAGGCTTGCTTTGCTTTGATGTTTAAAGATACTTTGCCTATGCATATTTCAAGGGCTTGTCTGGTACGACTACTTGCAATCATTAGGGGAGAGTACCAACCAAATTGATTCAGTATTACCAAACATTCAACCAACTGTTGGCTACTGTTAACAATTGTTTACTATTAAAAAGAGGCAAAAAGTAGCCCCTATTTTAAATTGTCCTAAAACAAAAAATATTAAAATCAGATCAGACCAAAACAGTACCATAGTCTCAACATGTATATAGGCCTATTTCAATTTTTAGAGTTTCCGCCATGGGTCTCCACAGAGATTCAGTCACACCAGCCATATTGCTGCATTAGAGTGTATTGCATTGGGAGCAATGACCCTCTGGGTTTCTAGTCATAATTACTTAATATTGCAGTCAAATTTCAGCTTTTATTTTGAAACACATATGGCCTCACTTCCTGTCAAACTCAAATCCATTTTCCATTAAAAAAAGTTTCAAACAAGTTATATTAAAACAACAAAAACAAATATTATTGATATGTTTGAATAATTTTATTTTATTTTATTTTTTTGCGTATTTACCTTTCAGTGATATTGTCTATTACTGACATGTTTTGTATTGCTTTACCATGTTTACACAGCTTTGTAATCTTAAGTATTTTTTAGTTGTAACCATATGGACATTACCATCATAATTCTTTTGCCCGTCTCTCTACATCTTTCTTCAAACCTGCTTATGTACACTACATTGTAGCACAACAGACAATTGTGTGCTGTTCATTCATTGCTTAGTTTTAAGTATTTAATTAGAGCTGAAGCCAGCTCCAGTTAATCTTCTCAACACTGACTCAACATGTGACCAAGTAACCAATGCAAATCAGTGCAGGAGCATTTTAAGACAAAGACAATGGCAAATTTGTCATGTAGCAGGTTTAAAATAGTAGTGTTTCAAAGTGCCACGTACTCAAAGTTTAAGTAAAATCCCTTAAATGTCTAAGTAAATTACACAGCAAAATTGGGAGATTATAGGATAGTTTGAAGAGTAACAGGTGCCCAAGCTGAAGTTGCAATGAATGGCTTCCATTTCTGGTGGAGTTAATTATCTCTTAATAAACTTATGGTGTGTTATGTTAATTAAGAATTAAGATTAAAGGATTGCAGGAATATTTCCTCAGTTCACAGGTAGTCAGTAAAATGTTGAATCAGTGTTAAAAATATTTCTTTTACTTTTTTGAGTGACGTTCTTTTTGTCATAAAATACAGTTGTTTAAGATGGAATCCCAAGTTCTAAGTTCAGTTGTATATTATTGGCTTTCTTGATACTGACAATCTAAATACACTCTTTGTATTTGATTTTCTGTCATTGAGCAGTGATGTGTTGAGAGCAGCAGTGTCCAGCCTTGGTCTCCCCTCTGCAGTGGAACAGGCACAACTCTGGAAGTGGGACAGGGGGCTATTTGGACAGGAATTAAGGGGGTGTGTTAAATTTCTGCATGCATGATCAATGGGGCTGAATGGGGCGATGTATGTGTGCAGAGCGGGGAGGGCACTGGTCCGAGACAGAGATGGAGCCAGGAGTGTGAACTCGGTAATACAAAGTGCCAGCATGGGATCAGCAATGAGAAGTAGCCAGTGTGGGTTGAATCTCATCGAGGGACTACTCACAAAAAAGTTAAAATAATATTCCTCAAGTATTAGTATTAGGTAAAGTTACCATTTACATGTATTAGTGGAGTAATGTTATGCTGGCTCTCTCTCCCTTTCTCTGGTGTTTAACAGTGGTGTGGTCCTATGTCGCTTGTTCATTTGATATTCTCAATTTTATTTTATTTTTAATCTTAATGAAACAATAAACCCAATAATTCAAAGTTTACATATCTTCAAAACATCATTTACAATATAATCGATAATTCAATATATTGCCCACAAGTGCAATACGATCTTATTTATAAAACTGGATTGATATTATATTATTGATATTAAATATTGAATACTATAGATGTAGTTCCACTTTATTCATATTAGTGCAAAACCCACTATTACGAATTCAAAGGCTACTCTCATAAACTTATTGTACTATTACCCCCAACTACTGAAGTGCATCATAAATATTTACCACTACTCCATAAATTATTTCGATTAATACTGCAATAAATTCTGCTTATTGTTAGAGACACTTTTATTGCTAAGTAGGGATGTCCAGAACATTCAGTTGATTGACAGTCATGATTATTCAGGCTGCATAGTAACATACACTAGGTCAACATAATGATGAACATTTTAGAAGCAAAAATAAGTAATCTAAAATCAATATATATTAATCAAATTAATCATAATTGCAAAATAGTCAACCTGTTAATTTTGGGTCTGGTCACATACTGAAGGATTAAAATAAATGTTACATTAAATTTGGATATTGTGGCATTACCATTACAATTTTAAATTGTCTTTTTAAAAAAAAGAAATTGAGAGATTTCAAAATTTACTTTAGCAGAAAAGTTAATCTTATCTTCCAAAATATCTACTTTCTTTAGCCTACAGGCTCCATGTGGTCCCCTTTGATAAAGCTAGCTTGTGTGGTGCAGTATTAGTCACAGTCCTAAATGAACTAATGGAAATCCGCACACACACTACACATTGCCCTCTGTCCGTTTTGGTGAGGAGTTTTCCCCTGAATAGTACAATGGGACTTAATTACAGGTCAGTAGCATGTCTCAGGGAGATAGAGGGAGCTCTGTTACCCTTTCCAAATACAGTATAATGCCATCTTCCCAAGGGTGGGGTGGGGTAACAGGAGCCCCACACAAAAAGGTGCTGATAGGCTGAACCTGAGAATGGTATAAGGTGCTCCCAGTAGAGAAAGTGAGCGTTTTACACTGAAAGAAACAGAAAGATAAAGGACTACATTAACTCTCAAAGGTCCTAGCATTTTTCTTTCCCATGTAGCTACTTCCTACCATCAACCTTTCTTTACTGACTTTACTAACTCTGAAAAACAACAGGTCCAACAAAGAGCAAGAGAGACACCAATCATAGGGAAAAACAGAGAAAGGACATTTAGACAAAAGTTGAAGGAATCCATATCGTTTTTGCATTGCATAAAAAACTACTACACTTTCTACAGCAACAACTGCTCTGTTTTTAAGAAAAAAATGTTGTGCCCTCTTTGCCAGAAAGAAACACCCTCCACAGGACATAAAACACTCAAAAATGTAATGTATGTGTATGCAATTGTGTATACAATTACATTTTAAAAGAGATTGAAACTGATTTGTATCAGATTATACACAAAACATAAATGGTTACTTAAGACTTGTAGCTTGTCGAATATAGTTACAATATTAATTTATTCTAAACAACCAAGTGGGTCACATCATGATAGACTCCAGTTTACATTGCATGGATGGGTGACACAGCAGTGCCCTCTTGTGGCATCACTAAAGGGGTGGGAAAGTTGAGTTCCACTTGCACTCTTTCTTTGGTCATATGTGGCCAGTGATTGTAACCATTTGCTCAATATTGCCATTTTAACTTTGTTAAGTTGAAGAAAGGCTATAAAACCAAACATAGTGCAATGCAGTAAATTACCCCAGTTTTACTTTTTCTGAATTGAAATTTAGTATAGAGTATAAATAGAAGCAAACTGCTGCCACCTCATCTGCCAAGTTTTTCATTTATTGTGGTTTAAAATGCACTTTGGTCGCTGCTGGGGCTTGAGAGAGCAGGGACAAAGTTCACCGGGCCTGTGTAAGGAGGAGGGGGTGTAGAGGAGGTTCAAACAAGAAAAAATTGACCTTTGAAAAGCAAAACAGCAGGTGGAGAGCTAAAAACTAGGTAGCTCAGGACACATCAAGAGGAAATACTCGAGAAAATTAAAGCATACCATGAAACTTTAGCTGGAAGAAAGCTACAGGTGTACTGAGGCCAGTGCAGTCTGCTGGGTTGGTTTAGCTGTGTTTGTTTGCAGTGGCGGGATCTATCTTCCCAGAAATGGACGCAGAAGACAGGACACCAAGGAGAAACCAATTGACCGCACTTCAGGAGCAGCTGGTCTGGGCCTTGTTGGGATCTGGACTATCCCGGGATGTCTTGATCCAAGCCATGGGGGAGCTAGAGCGGGACAGGCTGAGCAACAGTGGTGGTGCCGAAAAGGCAGAGAGGGGCGATGGGGAGAGCTCGGAGGAGGGCGAAATGGACTACCCGCCACCTATTTTCAGAGAGCTGGACAAATTAGATCCAGAAGAGGCTGCCAAGCTAAGGGCTGAGGTTGACCGGCTTTTGCAGTAAGTCTTCACTATTAACACATTTTAAAATATGCCCAGAAACACCCAAAATTAGTTTACAATTATTCAGTTTATATTTTACCCTCACAAGAAGTCATGCATAAAATTGACAATAAGACCATACAAATTGTTAAAAGCACATTGCAATATTGTAGTCCCAAATGTCATGTGCTACAATCCTAGAATTTATATTTTCGTTCTTTTTGCCGCATGCACAAGTCCAGTTAACTAACTACAATCATACCACTTTACCTGACAATATATCCATATTGTTAATAACATATCCATGCAATTGCTATATATAAACTTGATATTATCCAGTGGTTCTCCAGTCTTCCTTTCTCGGCCTGTCCCTCACTGCAGACTGACTTCTGAGGCGATTTTTAAAGAGGGTTCCTCCTTTAGCTGGTTACTAATTACCCACCCTCATCATTATTCTGTAACCATTTCTTAATAAATCAGCTATATACGCAAAAGCTTGAGGTGAAGATTAATAGAAAACAACTAGCATGTGACGCTCTGTGTTTGCACAAGCCGATCAGTGCTATTTCAACAATGATTTTGAATATGTGGCAAGACATTGTGTCAAATACTCACCTATCTAACAGTGCATTGCGATGGAGATAAATGCAATACTGAAATCATGTTAAAGAAACAAAACAGAAAAAAAATGTTACATTTTAAGTCATTCGCACTTAATACAAAACATGGAACATAGCCCAGACTAAAGAAGCGTGATTTGTACAACTTTGACTCCATTTGTACATTATTTTCATCTTGTACAGTATAAAATTATTATGATTTAAAGCTCCTGGTTTTCCTCTCATTGATCCAAATGAGCTGGACTTTGGCCCTGTGTGCTTTCCCTTATCTCACTTTGTCAATATGCCTCAGTCTACCACTTCCCTCTTAAGGGCAATGTATTCTGCAGAGTATTTTAGGTTTAAAAATATTAAGTTGATTTATTATTAGTATTTGCCAATTCTGACTCAACATATAGGAGATGGTTACATTACAAGGTTCATAAGCATTAATGACAGTGCCTCTGGTTATGTATAAAATGTTCCAGACACCTTTTAAGCGTGAAACCTTCAATATATTCATATCTAACACATAACAGCATGTGTTTCCTGTCTGGCCCATAGAGAGGATCCATGGCATGTTGCAAAAATGATCAAAAGCTACATGCTGCAGCACAATCTCCCACAGCGAGAGGTGGTGGAGTCAACAGGGCTGAACCAGTCCCACCTCTCACAACACCTCAACAAAGGCACGCCCATGAAGAACCAGAAGAGAGCTGCACTGTACAGCTGGTACGTCAAGAAGCAGTGCGAGATCAGTCAACGTGAGTATACACTTATTTATATATACTGCATTTAGGGAAAGCATGATATCAGATTAGCAATACAATAGGCAACATTGCAATTGCAGCAATGTGTCAGTAATACTTCATTATTATCATTGCACTTAGTTTCTCGTACTTCTGCATTTGCTTATTTTGCAATGCCATTACATTTTAATTATTGTGCAGCTTTAGCTCATATGGCAATAAGCACAGAACAAACCACAAAGTAATGTATTCAATTACATTTCAGAGTTCACCAATGCCAAACATGGGCTGGCTTCAATGGATGACCAAGGAGAGGACAACAGGAAAGGACGCAGAAACAGGTTCAAATGGGGTCCAGCCTCGCTACAGATCCTGTTTCATGCCTATGAGAGGCAGAAGAACCCCAGCAAAGAGGAGAGAGAGGGCTTAGTGGAGGAATGCAACAGGTAAAGCAAACTGTCTAGAATGGTTCCTGCCAATGTTCCTTTATATTGGACATGTTTTTTGACCCATGTGTGCACAGGGCAGAGTGCTTACAGAGGGGCGTGTCGCCGTCCCAGCTGGCAGGTCTGGGCTCTAACCTGGTCACTGAGGTGCGTGTGTACAACTGGTTTGCAAACCGCCGCAAAGAGGAGGCTTTCCGGCATAAACTGGCCCTGGACACGCCCTACACCAACCCCTCTGTCAACTCTGCAAACACAGCTCTCCCTTCAAGTCCAGAGCACGGTAAAATGCTCATAATGTATGACTTGTTTATGACTACACAGTTCCCTTTTTACCACGTAAGCTTTATTTGTTAAACCTTTGTAAGACACTATAGTGTACACTAGTAACTAGAAAACATATGTTTTTCAGTTAACAGTGTACTACAAATTACTATATAATGCATAAGCATTTTATTGTTGGCTAAATGTTTGGAAATTGTTGATACTTAAGGTAATTTAAATAAAGTTGTATTATCTAAATATAAATCATATTCCAATATATATAAAGTAGAAATAATTTTTTATTAGCCTTATTAGTAAGGTTCACGGACCAGTTTTGTTGTCCAGGTTTGAAGTACAGCCAGCAGATCTCGTGTGACACTCTGAGCTCAGTGAGAGGCACAGGAGGGGAGCGTGTAGGACGGTTGGTGGTGAGCCCTGTCCCACTGGAGCCCAGTCACACTCTCCTTGAAAGCCACAACTCCAAAACGGTGAGAGATCAAGATGCGTTTCCTCTCATCATAATTGTGTTCTCCACTAATATTTGCACATTTGACCAATTTGAGCAAACAAGGCTGTAATAATACAAACTTTTCCAAAAACCCTCTGATATAATGTTAAAAAATCTTGAAATATGTGTCACAACTTAAATTATGAAAAAATGAATTGTTACATGTGTCATAGTAACTGGCACTCCTTCTAAAATAACATTTTAAAAGCACTATGTCAACACTAGGTAAAAATAGAAACAAAATAAAACCTGGCACACAACATATTTTCTTATTTTTATACGTCTATTGTTTCAATAATTAAAATAAACAAATGAATAAACCTGCTGGAGAACTGCATCACTATAGATTTTATCCAAGGTGCCAATATTAGTGGAGGGCCCTGTTCTACTATGGTATGACCAAATGCGTTCTTATCCAGGTATCAAGTGGCGGATCACTGCCCCCAGTCAGCACTCTGACGTCACTGCACAGCCTGTCCTCCTCCACCTCCTCTCAAGGGCTCATCATGGCCTCTCTGCCCAGCGTCATGAGCCTGGGGGAGTCTTCATTACTTATAGGTAGGTCTAAGACTTTGTATTTAAACATACCATGAATTTCAATGACAACAGTAGTGGTCTCTGTGGATAGGTGAACGAAGGATAGGTAAATTAAGTGCATGCATTAAGTGTACCGTACTATGAACCTTTTACTATTGTTTCTTGTAATGAAATAAAGCTTGCCAAAACCAGTGTACCCATTGATAATAGTGTTTTATTTTGCTTTTTGATTTCCAGGTTTGGCTTCCACACAACCCCAGACTGTACCTGTGATAAACAACGTGGGGGGTGGCTTCACCACTCTGCAGCCCATCTCCTTCCAGCAGCAACTCCATGCCTCCCCACAGCCCAATCTGTCACAGCAGATCCAGAATCACATGGGAGCCAGTCAATTCATGGCCACCATGACACCACTACCCTGCCACAGTAAGCAAAAATACGCTTAAGCTATATTGTTAACACATTCTAAGATGCTCTACAATTTTAAAATTATAAAATAAAATCAGCAAAAAATGTGACATATGATAGTATATAGGGGAACAACGCAAAGTGAATGTTAAGACTATTTATAAATATTGTATAGGAGCTTTTTTGTTGATTTTGTGCTCTTTATTTTATCTTATATTATAGTGTACAACAAATCAGACTCACCCCAGTACCATTCATCCAGTCTGCTGTCCCAGGCCATGGTCATCACTGACAGCAGCAGTCTGGGCACCCTCACCAGCCTTGCAGCTGTCAGACAGGTAGAGGAAAGGCTAAAACTGACATTGCAACATTACATAGATAAATATAGATATGTATACAATTTACTACTTTCTGATAGATACTTACAGCTGACCCTGACGAAGACACAGACACACCTTTAGAGGAAGAATCATTGCATCTCCAGCCTCACACACCTGTACCAGGTAATATTAACACATCACAATAATATGGGTTAACCAATATGAAATGTACATAGCAAAAGTGAAGCAATTTGGTGATACATAGGATCCACTATTACTTTCTTATGTGGAAATGTATTATTATTTTATGACTGACACAGCGGTTTTCAAAAAAAAATTGTATATGCATAGTGATAAACATACATTGTTACCAAATGAAATGCTTTTATGATGACATTTTTCCTGATTTCTAACAGCCTCTTCGGAAAGCCTGGAGTTGTATCCATCCTCTCAGTCGACAGAGAGTCATCAGTGCCACCTCCTGTCACCTTCACCTCCAGACATAAGCTCATACATGCCTTCACAACTGGTCTCCACTGCACAGTGACAATGGGGAGCGGTGACAGTGAATAGAACCAATATATGGAAGTGTGTATGGGCAAAGGCCACAACATAGCAATAAGAAGAATCACTGGAAGGACACTGGAAATATAATTAATTACGCAAGAACATGCACACTGGAAAGGCTTCAGTAAAAACAATAGGCTATAGTACCAAAAAGGCACAAACTTGGCAGCTGTTAGAGAAAGGAATTTGTTGTCACTGCATGCTGCTTACTGAACAGCATGAATAGTTTTACACAGTAATGCTTTCCATAAAGGTGCAACTAGCCCATGTAAGTCAAAAATCCATGTATGGTTCCGCCAGAGTATGAGTACGGTAGTTTTGTGCATTTGTACATAATCATAATTCATAACATAATCAAATATTCTTCTATTTGGACCTCGGGACAAGATGGTGCTAAAAGAAATCAGGGAATATAGAGATTTGAGTAATGTAAAACGAACAATTATCAAAACATTGACAATTCAGATTTATTTTTATTTGAAATTTGAAATGAACTTGTGACTTGTGAATGGTATGTTACCTTTTTACACAATAAAAGGTGTATCCTAAAAAAAAAACAATTAAAGTTTACTTTCAAAAACTTAACTGTGACAATGATTATTTTAAACATGAAAATATGCATGGGGTGTCAAAGTTAGTTCAACCTGTCTCCCTCCGAGTTTCCTAATGAAGCATTCTTCTTTTTCTTCTTTTTCCGTTTTTTTGTAGTATGTGCTTCATCGTGTTGGGTTGTATGTTTACTTGAATTGTCACTAGTACATTTTGAGTCCTGTTGACCATTCTCTTCTGGATTTAGTTTCCTCTTTTTCTTTTTTTTCTTTTTGATGTTTTCTTTTGTTTCCAAGCTGTGAGTCTCTGGCATCTC
Source organism: Periophthalmodon schlosseri (assembly GCA_000787095.1). Classification (NCBI taxonomy): domain Eukaryota; kingdom Metazoa; phylum Chordata; class Actinopteri; order Gobiiformes; family Gobiidae; genus Periophthalmodon; species Periophthalmodon schlosseri. The sequence continues at coordinate 28,548 of KN481588.1, forward strand.
TGAGTTGGTCGGGAGACCTGACGTTGATGAAGGTATGAGGTCTTTAATGGAGATGGCTGCCTCCTTTAGTCGTATTTCCATCTCACTGTCGCTGTCACTAACAATATAAAAATGTTGAATAAACAAACATTTGAAATAACGCTGCAAAGCATTTTCACTCACAGTTAACTAGTTGTGATATTAAAAGCGAATATTAAATACATACATACTCAGCTCCCTCTGAGCTGAGGGTACATAATATCAGAAACAAGTTACAATTGATGCTTATTATTATATTGTAAGAATCAAAGAGAGATAATGAAGAAACTGAACTGAACACAGTTTACCTGTATAGCAAAGCAAAAGCTATGCTTATCTGAATTTTGAATTATTACCTTGAGCTGGGAATGGGGCGGCGTTTTGGGGGAGAAGGTTCTTCATTTTTTTGTCCTGGGACTGATGTGGAGAACAGACGAAAACCTAAAAAAAGTTCACATTTAGGAGAATGTTTAATCTTTAGTTTATGACTATTAAACATTAATCAGTACTGATACATATTTTTTATGAACTTTTCTATGGTAATTGTATATTATATGGTAAAAAGATGTAGGCCTACACAATTAAATTTAAATGATTGAGAAACAAGAGAATAGGCTTAAAATATCTGTTTTCATTTTAAATTTTGAAACTTAGATTCTAAAGAAAATGTCACCATAATTTTACCTTCATCCTCATCATCCTTATTGTCAGTTGTTTCGGTATTTACACTGGGTTCGGCTGTAGACTGCTTTTCTGATATAAAACTGACAATGACTCCAGGTCAGTAGACAAAACCAACTTCATTCATTCATACAAAGTTGTTTTTGTCATGCCCACCTGTCAAGCATTGCACCCAACTTTTTTGCCACATGTATCTGGAAGCCCTGAGTGACTTGGAGCTCATTGCCATCGTGATCATGGGTTGCAACATCTAAACTGATAAAGGGAAAAACAATAGTGAAACAAAATAATGCTTTGCAGTCTGTACGGAGGAAGTGACATGATTGGCATTGTATGAAACTTTATATTTTAAAGGTAGGTAGCAATACCAGAATATATGCCCCATAACGACTTGCTTCAATCTAGATATTGAGTTGGTAACCAATTATAAAAAGGATTACACAAGTACCTACCGTTTTGAAGCTTTCTTGTTGCTACTTGCGTCTGTAACAAATAGAATCAACTAAGCGTCAACGCAGTATAATAGTACACTCAAATGCAATTAGCCCATAAGCTACATGTATGGAAACAAAAGCAGACTAGCTTCATAGACCGTATAATAGAAGAATTTATATATACAGTTTATGACTAGCCTATTACAGAGAAGAAAACTAAATAAGTTCACGTTGTATGTAGGCTACAATACAATCCAGTTACTCGACGTCGTAATTGTAGATTTGTTTCGTATTAGCTAATAATTTTGAACATTTTCATAAACCGTACATCTTAGAACAAACTAAGGGTTGTTTACCTTTAGCTCTAATAGCAGGTCTATCCCACACAGCCTCCTGACAACGTTTGAGCTGCTCATCATCGCTGCTGCTGGAGTTTTCAGTCATGTCTGCACTGGGGGCCGCCATGTTTACCCACGTGCTGCAGCTGCTGGTTATGTTTAGAGCGTAGAGTTAGGAATTATGGGATGTGTAGTTTTTCCAAACACAGCCACGCAATAAAAGTATAAATGTCATTGTGATCAATGTTTTATTCACCATTTCCAGAAAAGAATGTTGTTTTGACAAAATCTCTACTTGGACTTTATCCAAGCAACAAATGATGTGAGTTTGGTATGTTAATACACTTGTTTATAAAAAGCTACATTTTATGGAAGTACCCTTGCGGATGCATACAATTAAATATCATTGGTAAACATGTGATATGTTTGTTCTATTTAAGCATTGAGGTTGACAAGTCCCTGATGATGTATAAAGGCAAATGTAATTTAAATAATTTATCAATACATGAAGATATGTGTTCCCTCAGGGCAAAAAATAAAATAAAATACAACAGTTACTATGAATGAGCAGTCAGTATACATGATTGTGAAGAGTTGGGCTATACTGTGAGGCCCCTGCCAGCATACCTGAAATTCAGATCACAAGATGAACTGAGGCAGAAAAATGACCTACTAAAACTACTGATGAAAAACATCATGAGCCAAAGGCAACATTTGTCTTTGCATGCAGCTCATAATTGCTATACATTATTATAGCCATATTACTGAAAAAATCCTACACAAAGCCTATGCTATATGGAATGTTCTATGTGTCTATGTAGAGCTGCAGAGGTTGAGCCTTGTCTTTTGGTCAGAGACATTAGTGTCCATACAGAGGGCCACTATGTACAAGACAAGGCACAGAATGATGTTAATCCAGTCAAAGGTTGGGTTGAACATAATACATTTGAAAACATAGTAGCTCACCACGAGAGAAACAATTAAATCTTTACACACTGACAAAAGAAAAATTGATGGGTTTCCAAGAGCAAAATCAGCAATTACACTACATAATACTACTAATAGGAAATGAGACTCAACCGTTGGCAAATCTTTCAATTTAGCACCTGAACTGTATTTTGTACACAAATGTAGATAAAGCTTTGAGAGTAACGCATTTTAACCAAATAGATAGCTGAGGAGATCAATTCCAACATGAACTTATTAAGACAAATCCTATATTATACCTTGTAAAAATGTATCCTATTTAAATATAAGTATCCAAATGGTGCACATGCTCAATTAAGATTTTTAAATAAAGGAACTACTGATAACATAATGATATATACTTAAAATACTGCAACACATCTAATTCATGTAATTTTTGCAGAACAAAACAAAACACACTTCACAAGCAAAAGGTAGTTCAAATTCTAGTTCTAAACTTCTGATGAAGGTCTACTGGATTTTCCCGTAAAGGTGTGTCACTAAAGTGTCCCTTTCCAGCAGAGACAGCAAAAAGTAAGGCAATAGTTTTAAAGAAAAACATAACACAAACGGAGAAAAGAGAGAAATATTTAGGACAGCTGTCCCTTGTGTCCCACGACGTGAGTTCTGTGCTGTGCTGATGAATGAGTTCATATGAAGGCAGATGTGGTCCGCTGGTTTTGGAGATTGTTGCTGTGATTTGTCTTTACTTTGAGAAAATACTTCCACTCCACCTTAGGGAGTCTCAGGATAGATTTCATATTGCACACAATTTGTCCCATACAGCATTACAGACCACCATTGTAGGCGTAGTCTGCCTTATTGTGCATGATGAGTTTGTTGTCCACAAAGTAGAAACTGTCTGATCTGGTCTCATATGGATGCTCCACCATTTGGCGAACTAGATGTAAGGGAAAAAAGGGTTAATGAGTGTAAATAATAGTACGCACAACAAATTATGGAAAACTTACTCAGGTCTTCTGGAAGCTGTGGAAACTCATAAATATGTTCACATGTGTTGCAGCTGTTGGGAATGCAAAAGCCAAAGTCAAAGTCAAAGTTCTTGAGAAGACGCCCCTGAAAGTAATGTCTTTCAATCATCCGAAAGCTGTTAATTGGTCGATCACCAACTGTAAACTCAACACTGGAATACAAAACAAAAACAGCCATTACATATTACATGTCAATCATCAAGAGGAAATAAAATATATAATTTAACATAGATGGGGAGATTTTGTAACTTACGTAGCACCAACTGTGCGCAGTTTTAGAAAGGCTGGAGTAAACTGATATCTCACAAAACGTCCAGCACTGATGTCTACATCTGCACCCTCTTCTTCACCTTCAACAGGACCTGAAGCAAACATGTTAGATTTTATATTTTATCTTTTCATAACTCAAATGTAACTGACAAAAACCAAGTTGCCAAAGTCAAAATGCCTCACCAATAATACAATATTGTTATTTTTCTACAATACTTATGTTGCAATATATTTTTGATATAATGTAGCACATTTTTAAAATGAAACAGTTATTACTGACTTATGTTATTAATGAAAAAAATAATGAAAGATCACACTTGCCACTGGTAGGAGGTTTAGCTATTTCAAAAAGGACTGTTCCTGTCTCCAAGTCTCGGATTTTGAATCGTGTGAAGTCAATATTATAAATATTGTCTTCAGGTTTACACAAGTAATCTGAAAGGCAAACAATGTTGTGTCTGTGTCAACAAATGTAATTATATTAATCAGAAACATGACAAGAACTTTGAGACTATTGCTTTGATAAGGGGAGTCAAGTCACTATGGTTTCAAACTCATAGCACTAGTGATTAATGGTATCATCAGGAGAAACAAGGAAAGCACTACCATTGTTTTTACAAACCAGACAAAGTTTCTACATGACAAAGACTGTTCAATAACGAGTAAACAGAAGCGTTAAAAGGTGGTGACATCCTCACAAGACAGCAAAGAATTACACAACCATTACTGAATGTTGTCAAACCAATGTGTGTTAAGCAAACTACTGAGAGAAAAGTAGTAGTCCCCCCTCCCACTTCCCACAATTGAAAGAATCAGTAACTAAGGAAGCTTGGATTACCTTGACAACAACATATTAAAATAACTTAACGCTGCGTATCAACATCCATTTCCTTACATTGCAGCTAGCTAAAAGCCAATCTTATAGAACATACTGTCATAATATTAGCGTTACTAGAGTACTATCCTAGCTCACGGTTCTGCCCTATCTGTATCCAGGATACAATATCCTAGCACATCCTAACCACATTTCTTCTGATTAATATAATTTTAAACTTAGTTACGTTAACATACCCTCGGTAACATCTCGGAGACCTAGGACGTGATCTGGGGAAATATCCCTTCCCAGCGCCTTAAGCTCATCCTCGGTGACAACGGGCCACTTTTCCGTTTGACTCCGCTTCGATTTGAGCTTTTTCAGCATTCCTCCGACTGTCTTTCGGTCCGGATCAACGTCCCCGTGTGCCTTGTTGACTGTCGATGCTGGTTTGCTTCGAGAACTGCTCATGCCGGATTGTGTAGCATTTAAAAATGAAAAACAATTGTGCTGTTTAATTTAGGTGCTGCTCAAACAAACTAAGGTGTAATTTCAAGATGGCGTCAAAGTGTACAAGGAGAGGAAATGCGAGCTTCCGATTGGTTGAAAGCGATGAGGGTTGTCATGGTTACCAAAACTGAAAGGTTTACATGAAAAGATTTCCCGTTTACTCTCTGCGCTTCTTAACACAAATCACGCAAATAATTTTTTACACTTTTTTAATTAATTCGCAATTAGATTAATACACCGCATACGATAAATTCTACAGAATAAGTAAGTAAATTGCAGGATATTTGACATGAACGTTTGCTTAGTTGTCAATACAAATCGTGCTGCCTTAGTAGCTAAATTAAACGCACCCCTCTTCCGAGTCCATGTTGCAGTAAAATATATTTCCCACTACGGGGCGCTAATGAAATCCGGGGAAAGAGAAAACTTTGTTTACGGAAGGTTTTGCAAGGAAGAAGCATGTGCAGCAGCGATGGTTCGAGTGAAATCGAGGTAAGCGTGCTCGCAGTGTATATTCCACTCAATCTGTCATTCAACACGACCTTTTCCTATCAGGTATTTACTTTGTGAAGTAAATGTGACGGACAGAAACTTGCTGTTGCTGCTGGATGACCGTGCAGTCACCGCGGCAGTGAAGGATGTTGTCCAGCGCATGCACGGTAACTATGGGGCAGCGCTCTGTAGTTTTGGATTCTCGGGTGAGCTATTGTTACTGACTTGCAATAATACATGCAGAAAAAAATGTACGTTTAATTACCACAAAAGACCATTTAAAACAGAATATCATTAAGCAAGACAACCACCATGTTAAAGTGAATGGGTCTGTGACTGTCAGCCTTTCCTAATGTAAAAAGCTGTGTGAAGCTTGTCAGTCCCCCATAGGCCTGATTGTGAAACTTTATGGAGTTGTATCTTTTATGCTAGAGACGTATGTTTAACCATACACATAAAATAATATTGCAGTAATATTTTGTGCAATAAAAAATAAAAATAAAATGGGGTATAAAACATTTTATCTGACCATTATCTGCAAGATTTAGTCACCTGTGTTCTCTCTTATCTCCAGTGAAATACCTTAATGCTGTCACTGGAATCATATTGTTACGTTTTCCTAAAAAGTGTTACAAACAACTTTGGTCTGCATTACCATTTATTACCAATATTGACGCAAGAGGGAAGAAAATTCCCTGTTTCCTCAATTGCATCTACGTGGGAGGTAAGAAAATTGACATCTACCAGTAGTAGAATAAGTCGCACAACAGTGTGATTGATTGATATTTCCTATATTCATTTTTTTTTTTGTAATACTAGGTACAATTAGAACATGCCAAAAGTTCCTGATACGATATAATGCTCACCAGCTCCGTCGGATGCTCCCAAAATGTAAAAGTGAAGGTATGTTTTTTGTTCTTGCATATAACCGTACTATTAAGTAAATGTTAATGATGCTGAATTGATATTACATATACAGCATTAATATTGTGCTCTTTCTTGTTTAGACGAAAAACGCAACATTCAACAAGCAATATTGGATTGCTGTCTCACACGAACGCATACAGAGGAAGCAGAAGATGCACTAGAAAGTGAAGAAGATGAGTGACCTTCAAATATGACTTGATTCTGTATATTTGATTTGACAGACTTTAAATTAAATAAATTTGCTATTAAACAAGCCATTACTACTTATTAGCCATTACTTCCCATCAGTGTTGGGTGTAACAGTGGAGTGAGAAATACTTAGTTTCTGTAATTGGATTACAGTTTTAAGTAACTTAGTAATGTATCCGATTACTGTGAAAATACTTGTAATTAAATTTCAGTTACTAACAAAATACTTATCCACTGGCATGACTTTTGCCATCAGATAACCACCTCAAAGGTTAGGTACTTAGTTACTGTCTCAAAAAAGTAACAAAGTAAGTAAATCGAGTAATATATTACTTTAAAAAAAAAAAATAAGTAGCTAGTAATGGGTAACTAATGACTTTTTTTTTTTTTTTAAGTAACTTCCCCAACACTGCTTTTCATCTTAGGACTAATGTAGAGTATAATTCTGCATTAGCCCTAAGATGGGAAGCAATGGCTAATAAGGGACACAAATATGGAATGCTTAACGTGACTGATAAAACTCTAAAAGATAATGTGTCTATTAATGATCTTGTTACGTTCTCTTGCACATTTTTGTATATGTATTTTGTACTGTTTACTGTAATAAATTAAAAGCACTAAACTGATCTGTTTGTGTTTTTGGAAAGGAACTTAGCAATTATTTTACACCGTATAAAGCAATAGATAGTAGCTTTTATATTAGCGTTTACCGGTATAAGGCCTACACACCAACCTGTTAATTTGCTGAGACTACAGTTCCCAAAATTCATAGTTAAGATTCGACCAATTAGAAACCGGCCTGAGCTACAAGAAACATACGGGTCCTTCTGATCTCTGTCTGGCGACCCGTCGCCATTAGTGCAGTCTGATTTTGACCGATATATTTTTTGGCCTAAATATTTAAGACGTTGCGTTTGGGGACTTATATTAAGTGCCCAACGCCTTTTTGGAGGCATACAGCGTTGATCTAGCGTGGAAGGAGCGCGTTTTAGGGGTCTTGGCCCCGCGTGGCGAGCTTTCGTCCTCACCTCTACAATCCTACCTAAGTTGAGACGCCGATATCGTGTCTCTTATTTTTTCTCGGTTTGTTTTGTTGCAAAGATGTCGCCGTGATGGGGTCTCCGTGTTTGATAGAAATGATTCAGGGCCGTTGCCGCCTGACCCGCACTCACTGCAGCCCATTTTCTTTGGTTTTTCTGTTTGATGCTCGAGAGCTCAGCGGCTCTCAGCTCGGAGCTTGGCCTTTCCTTTGCCCACTGCACGGAGACCAACATGGAGAAAAATCCCAACAACAACACCAGCAGCAAGGTTCCGCCCCGTTCCAGCTCTACAGGCCCGACAGCGGGCGACTCTAAACCCAAAGCAGGTGAAGCACCGTGATCACTGCACTCATGTCCTGTGAAAGTTCAGCACTCTCACTGGAGGCCTTCTAAGGGCCTAGCAGTAACGCAGCTGTTTATCTGGGCTTACGTAGCTGTCAAAACATTTGACCTACGGTCTATTAAATCAGGGCCGTCTATTATTGCACATTCCTATGATTATAAGTTGTAATGTGAGTTGTACTGTTTTGAAATGCATATTTCTTGTTTTTTGATATTTTGAGTGATTAAGGGAAAACATTTCAGTAGATGACACCCCCTAACAGTTGAGCTGTGCTCAACTTTAGCCATACATTTAATCCTATACAAAATTATTAAAATGGTTAAAATTGTTATATTATTTGTTGTTTATCAAGCACTGATGGCCCCTGTGAAAATATTCTAAATATTCTATACATCTTCTATACATGATTTTTTTTTTTTTTTTTTTAAGGTGAGTTCTTGGGACCCACCTGCTAAACAACACTGTTTTTATTGTGAACATAATCTTACAGGTAAACTACCAGTTGTTGCTTTTTTTGTTTTCAGAAAGTAAAAATAATGGAGGCTCAAAGCGGTATAATCGTAAGCGGGAGCCTTCTTTCCCCAAAGCGGACAGCTTCCACAGCGGTCCACGACGCACCAATTCACAGAAAGGCAAAAGTTTTGACAAGAGACCCTCTCAGAGAGGTGGAGGGCGCCAGTATGGCATTACAAGTGGAGGACGACGTGAGGAGGTGTGTGCCAGTATTTTGATTGAAGAAAATGTCTCTTTGAGTCGTTAAATACCAATTTTCTTTTGCACCTTCAGGTAGCAGAGACGCGCCGGGCCGAGTTTAGCCCGGCTCAGTTTGCTGGACCTAAGAAAATAAGTTTAAACCACCTGC
>KN481588.1:37487-48585 GCA_000787095.1 Periophthalmodon schlosseri
CTCGTGGTGGTGGTGGTGATGTAGGCCCCTCCTGTTGGGGGCGCCGCAACAAATGGGGCCACAAGCACAAGCCCTTTAACAAGGAACTATTCCTGCAGGCAAAGTGAGGTGTACTTCAAAATTGTGGTGGTTTCCCTTTTTTGTTGTTATTAAAAAGAAACATGTTTTCTGTTTGTTGCAGTTGCCAGTTTGTAGTTGCTGATGACCAGGACTACAAGGCACACTTCACTGATCCAGACACTCTTGTTAATTGGGACTGTGTGCAGCAAGTGGTATGTGCTTACTGCTGTCCATTTCCACAAATTTTGAGCTTAATTAAATTACATACTTTTTCAGCGTATTTACAGTCATGAGGTGCCATCTTGCCCCATCTGCCTGTATCCTCCAGTGGCTGCTCACATCACTCGTTGTGGGCACATTTTCTGCTGGCCTTGTATGCTGCACTACCTGTCTCTTAGTGACAAGAGCTGGTCAAAGTGCCCAATCTGCTACGAGGCTGTCCACACTGGTGATCTGAAAAGGTAGATTAAAACTTCCTTATTATAATGTATGGCTGAAGTCATTTTTGTTTTTAATGATTTGACATTTTTCTGTTAAGTGTTGTTGCAATGGAGACCAAACAGTATATGGTTGGTGATGTCATAACTATGCGCCTGATGCGGAGGGAGAAGGGAGCGTTGGTAGCACTGCCCAGCTCACAGTGGGTGAAGGTGGAGGAGCCTGTCCGATATGGAGGTAAAAAGGATTGTAAAAACATTTCTAAAAAAAACTATTTGCAGCAAGGCTAAGCTTAACTTTGGTCCTTTTCTTTAGATTCATGTCTCAGCGCCTACTCTAAGTTGCTGCTGATCTCTCCTGAGCAGGCCTTGGAAATGGTAGGAGAGGAAAAGGCTGCACTGCACTCTCAGCTCAGCCAAGAAGAGGACTCTCAAGGATGTTTTATCCAGAGTGCTCTTTTGCTTTTAAAGGTAACTGAAGCTAAACAAATTCAATGCACCTTCCGCTCGTTTTTTGACTAATGTTCTTATTTGTGCCTTCAGGAAAGGGAGGAGGGATTGTTGCAGCAGCAGAAATCAAATGCAGGTGACAATTTTGACTTGTCCTCTCTGACTGTTGAAGAACCACCTTCTCCAACTGAAGAAGTGATTAAGAGTAGCAACAGCACTAAGGTATATAATCCTCTTTCTGCTTTCAAACATGGCACATTAAATATCTAGTTAAGAATTATGCAACTCTTTTCAACATCTAGCCAGTGCTGCAGTACGCCTCAGCATTTGACGATGAAGTGTTAGAGCTACCAGAGGATGACTATGAGCAGCCACAGCTCCCTGAAGGCGTTTTGGAGAGTGTTTTGGAGGATGTCCCAGAGGAGGTCTTGGAGGCTGCAGCGGAGACGGAGCTTGAACCAACCGAGGACTTCACTGAGGATCCCCCTGTGTGGCAGCCTGACACAAGCCGCACCCCAACTAATGTGGTGCATGGACCCTACTACTATTTCTATCAAGGTGCGTAAACTGTCTTGTAAATATATATTAGTTCAATTTGTTGATAATTCTGCATATAATTTATATGACCCTTTTTATTACATTTCTAAGAAAATATTCAGATTTGAAATTTGAAATTAAATTAAAATTTACCCCCAACTTTAACATGCCATTTATTCCTTTTCCTCCAGCTGACGACTGCCAGCAGATGTTCTTGCATCCCGTGAATGTACGTTGCCTGCTGCGTGAATATGGGAGTCTGGAAGCCAGCCCTGACACAATCACTGCTAAAGTGGTAGAGATAGTAGGGCACTCGGTCACTGAGGTAAATACATTTTAATATGCAGTTAGGTTTAATACTGTAGAACTGTTTTTTTTTTTCTGCCATTTCTCCACTCGATTGTCCATTGTTGAGTCATTAAATATATGTATGATTGTACTGCTCATTTCAGGATATCCGTCGCAGACATCGTTATCTGGCCCATCTGCCACTCACGTGTGAGTTCAGTATCTGTGAATTGGCTTTGCAGCCACCAATAATTTCCAAAGAGACTTTGGACACTTTTGCAGGTTGGAAAATGTGACTTTCAAATATAGGTGACCACTGATTCATAATGTAAACTAACGTCTTTTTTTTTTTTTTTTTTTTTTTTTTAAAGATGACTTGGAGAAAAGGAAACGTCTGAGACAGAAGAAAGCGAGGGATGAGAAGCGCCGTGAGAAACGCATTGAAATTGAGGAGAATAAGAAGCAGGGGAAATGTATTACTTTTTAATTTTTCTTTTACTTCTTTTTTCCTTCACTATAGTCATTTTAAAGAATTAAATGTGTGCTAATTAATTATTCTCCATATTGTATTTGCAAAGACCCAGAAGTGCATATTGGACTGGAAAACCCACATCATTTCCCAGCCTTTGGGTCTCCTCCATGGAACAGCAGCCCCCCCATCCAACCTGACTTCACCTTTGCTCCTCCCTCACCCCTCAGCAGCAGTCCTCCCACTGGTATGAACACTACATATCTTAAACTTTATTATTATTATTATTATTATTTATCATCAATTATTTTAATTATTTTTGTAATTTTGCTGCTGCTGTACCTGTTTTTGTTTTTTGCAACAATATATATATATATATATATTTTTAATTTATTTTAGATGGGATGATATTTCCAAACCTGAATGGTCAAAGCCCCTCTACACCTGTTGTGGGAAGTGTGGAGGAGGACAACCACTGCATGTCCTTTGCACAGGTGAGTGAGCATAAAAAACTTTTTAGAAATTATGACAAATTAACTAAGCTTTGCTTTTATAATCTTAAATTTGTTTTGTTTAGATGCTTAAAGATGGAAAGGCCAGAGTTGATTCTGGACACAGGATCCCTTCAAAGAAAGGTAAATTCTGATCATTTAAAATTTGTAGTTGTTTTTTTTTTTTTTTCAGCTATCATCTATCTCAACATGTTTTGCTTATTCTGCATTTGTAGTCAGTGAAAATAAGCAATGACATAAGATTTCTTGCTGCTAAAATATTCATTGCTATATTTGAATATTATAGCAATGAATATGATGTTATTTTCTTGATGTCAATGGGAATAACCACTAGAGTACAGATAAGTCAGTAATGACCCCCCTTCCCCCCCCCTTTTTTTTTTTTTTTTTTAAAGATGCGCTGTTGGCTCCACCTGCTGCAGATAGCGATGGAGAGAGTGACAACTCTGACCGTGTCCCAGTGCCCAGTTTTCAAAACTCTTTCAGTCAGGCTTTTGAAAAGGCACTTCTGGAGCTAGACTCTGTTCCAGTTTCTTCTCCCCAACCTCTGGTTGGACAAGGTCTGTTTTTTGAGAGTCACCTTTTTGTTTTTATTCAAATTGTGAGTTGATTTTCATTTTTTTTTTTTTTTTTGCATTTTAGATGATAAAGGAGGCAAGAAGAAAAAGAAAAAACAGAAGCTTCTTTTCAGTACATCAATGGTCCACACAAAGTAGAGTTAATTTACTTAAGTTGCAAATCTTTTCTCTGTCTTTTGTTCATGCAGCCCTTTTCACCTATAAGCTATGGAAGCAGGGTTTGGTGTGTAGGTATCCTTCAGCCAATTTGTATCTTTAAATGTCATACCATGAATTTATTTTCTGCAAGAAAATCCAAGCTTTGCAGCAGTTGGGTGTACCCAAGTCCATTCAGTAATATATTGCCCATTAGCGAAATGAAGCAAGTGCACACACAGCCCTCTCTCAAGAGACCGAAACCAGAGTTGCATGGTTGTGAGATGGTTATTGTTGCTGCATTTTCTGAAATCCCAAGTATGACAGACAGATTATCAAAGGGTATCTTTATATTGGTAGCAGTCAGCCAACTGCAACATACTATGCCCTTTGAAAATTAACCAATGATGCTTGGTGATTTCAAAATGTAACCCTGCAAATTGACTACCTTTGGTGTGATCAAGAAAAAATTCTGCTTAAAATGAAAACACATTCTAGTATTCATAATTCTTGATAGCCCACACTGCACAGAAACGACTTAAAGACAGTATTGATAAAGTAGGTCTCTGCAGGACTAGCTAACCAACAAACATGCACTTTTATTTTTCAATCTCTTGATCAGTAGGAGGTTTAATAAATTATCATTACTCCTGTTTGTCAGTTTCTAACTGGGATGATGGGATTAATGTATTAATGATTGTGGAAAAATAGGCTTGATTTATTTTGGTTGAAGCTTCTGAATTACATTTATTTTTGATCAAATGTATGGACTGTGTACATTCTAGTCTGTTCAAATAAACATTTATGCACAATAAAAATCGTGAAATTTGCTTTTGAATACATGTTCAGCTGTTCTCAGACTATATGGATGCAATAATTTTGTTCTCCCACAAGAGGGCAGTCTTCAAAGTGCTCTCACTTTACAAAATGCCTTTTTGCTTCTTTGGCATTACTTACCTTCATGCGTTTTATTTATTTCTATTCCCCAGTTTTCGTCTGTGATTGGATGGAATATGTGGACTGCATAGCTCCACCTCAGACCGGATATGATGATAATTTACCTTGCAAATACACTTGGAAAAGGTTTCGTACATAAACTTGGGAGTTTCGACTAGTGCTTGATACATCATAAATATGGGACAACAAAACCAAAACATCGTAAAGTAAATGTAAAGATGTTCTTAATAACTTGAACTTGAATAACCTCCATAAGAATCACAGACTATATAAGAATACAGTACATTGTTGGATTTGGACAAAGTCGTGCAATAAAGACTAGTGTGAATGTTAAAAAAAAATATAACGCAATAAATTTCCACCACTAACATAGTACATTGAATGCATTTACTACTACTACTACTACTACTACTACTACTACTACTACTACTACTACTACTACTACTACTACTACTAATAATAATAATAATATAATGAAGCTTATGCAAGTCCTTTTATGATCGACCTTTATTGTGACAGGACGTACCGGAAGTCGTGGCCACTATCCGCAGCCTCTTGACACTCTTGATGGCTCCCACAGTCGGACTCAGCGCTGTCTGTCCCTCTGTCAACAACACTGCAACCTGAGACGGGATAGCCACCAGTCGGCTAGCTCATTAAATCAGCTAACTTAGCTACTACGCTAGCAAAAACATTAATACAAGAGTTTTTATGTGGACATATTTCCTTTGAATTTGGCGCACTGGCCGTGAGTCGCTTCGGGAGGACTAGAGATGCCTTTCCCGTTTGGTGAGTTGTCTCCACTCAGGATCAGTAACAGCAGCGAAAGACAGGTTCACTCAGCGTTTCCATTTTGCGAGTTCAGCCTCTTGAGTTGTTAGCTTACAGTTGTTAGCCAGCAACCTGTTGATTGATTTATAAAATGGTTAGTTTGAGGGCACGTTTACTTGTCTACAACTCTTAACCCGCTCGAAATGTATCCTGCGCATTCAACAATTGGTCACAGTTTGGTTTCTGGTTTTAACGCATCCCTGACTGTAAGTAGGCCACCTCTCTTTGAATAAACCCCGAGGAACGTGCACGATTCAAGGTAAAGGAAGGCTGAGTGAGAAGGCCACTTGTTGCGTATTTCTATAATAAATCTAAAGAAGGCAAAGAAAAGTAAACAGCTGTATGACTTCAACCAAGAAAACTATTGATGAGTCAACAACAGACGCATAGATTTGTTAAATTGCACTGTAATATAGCTAATGTGCTACAATGAATATAATCGGTTTATATTAGTGTTTTGGTTTTTTTTTTCATTTGATCTATTGTTACAGATGAATGAATGACAGTATCAGCTAATTACTTATATTATGGCTGCGAGTTCTCCTCATCATCCTCTTCATTATGGCACTGTCTCACAGCTTTGTTGAACATTACTTTAAGATTTCCCTCAGAAATACTATACGCATTCTCCTAACAGACAAGTTCTAGTAGTGTATTGTAAACTTCCTCTACTATAACTGGCTAAACCAGGTTACTGACGTGAGTCAAAACACAGCCTGCACAATGTCCTATTTATAAAGAATTATATTTTGTGTTTGTGTTTTATTTCCATTTTATTAAAGGTGGCTATTATTTTAGGCTTTAATCCAATAAAACTCTCTTAACTCAGCCCAGTCTTTTCACTTTTCATTAAATGTTTAGCATTCTTTGTAAACAGAGGCATTTCCTGTCATATGTGGTGCTCAACTACTCCAAATCCATTATAGTACTGTACCTACCATGTTCATGTGTATAGTAAGAATTCAGTTAATTCACCCAAGTTTTGTTTCTTTTGAGTCATTAACGTTTCTATATTTAAAACTATGTAATAATCAGTTGTACCACATATATTTTTACAATCTGGGTGTTCCGGGCGCATGTAAGCTAGTGCTGGAGCTGGATGCAAATGTTAAAATAAGGATGAAAATGTATGGCGGGGACATATTGCTAATGATTTCCTTGTCTCTTTATGTACGGCTCAAATGTATGGGTGTGACACTGTTTACTCTGGTTTGTGTCAGTTCAAGTGTCTCCTCTAGACTAAAGCATTTGCCGTAGACAGAGAGAAAGCAGAGATTTGTCCAAAGCAGCTGTGGCCTTTGTTGAGACATATTTTTCTTCACATCTGTAGGTTTCTTCAGCCTCTTCACTCTTATGATATGACATCCCTGATCAAATACAACAGAAATCAGAGCTCCTCCTCAGACGGCTAACAGGTAAAAGTGCTGACACGCTTCATAGTGTTTGGTTTGCCAACGATTTTTTTTCCTCCAAGGAAAACATGTATAAGGCTGAAAAACAGAATGTCTCGGCACATGTGGAAAGCATTATGTGATTTGAAGAGGAAGGTTCTTAAAGGCCTACAAACCTTCTCAGCTTTACTAAACTGCAAAAAAACTATAGGGCACTGTGTAAAATGTAAATTTAACCCATAAAAACAGCTAATCTATTTTGTTTTCATTAGTATAATATGTCAACTTAATCAACAGGTTATTCATGTTTATTTTATTTTATTCATTCAGTTTATTTGGCCCAGTGGGTTGTCATTTACAAACTATTACATTCATACTCTTTTCATTTACAGTGTTTAATTTTCTTGTAACATGGAATCAATCAATCAATCAATCAAATAACAAAAAAAATGTTTTTCAAGCACAAAGAACACACTTGTTTTACTACTCCATTGTCTTCAGATTTAGCTGACTCTTCTGGTGAACAGTTGCCAATGCATTTGTTGAGAGTTACAGCCTGGTGTTAATATTAAGTGTCACTTCTACGACACAAAACACAAAACAATGATCCATCGCATCCTTTCTCAGGATCAGCATTAGATCAGCGTTACATGTAACGTACATGTAAATACACGTAAATGGATAAGGCACTGTGATATGTATTTGAAGTCTGCATACTTATTATTACTAATTTTTTATTGATTTTACCCATTCCATTGCACATTTTAGACAATGTATTTTGAGTATTGAAATTATTGGGACTTCATTTTAACTTATCTGAAATATCACTATTAGGAAAGGTCATTTTACCAGGACATATCAGACAAACAGGACATATCAGATCAACAAAATTCAGAAACTAGGAACTTACATTAAACAAAAATGTATTGTATGTAGTGTTTGCAATATTCTGTTGTATAATATTGTACAAAGTAAAAGTTATCCTTTATTTGCTATGCTTAATAAATTGTCCTACTGTTAATCTCAATGCCACTCCTAAAAACAAAGTCCATGACATGGTCTAATAGTACTCCAGGTAATCTATGATAGATGTATGCATAACGAAATGGCTGATTTAAAGTTTCATTTTATGTCTGTTTTCACTCTAGGTTCTAGGTGGTATACATATGGCTGCTGAGGTGGAAGTCCAGTCTGGAGAGGTGGGCAGGTCTGGGGGGCGCCTGCACCTTAGTCCACTCATGGACTCCAATAACAAAAACCGCCTGGATCTGTCCCCCATGAACCAGTCTCAATTCATCAGTCCTGAACCAAGCAAACCTGTCCCGGGCCCCAAGCCACGTCTCACCCCCAAACCCTTCGCTGTGGACCGAAATCCCACAATTAAACCCATACTTGCCCCCAAACCGCAACCAAAGCCCCGTCCAGAATCCAGTCGTACACCTGGGTACAAACCAGATCTACCTAGTACCCCAAAACCTCAAACACCACCCACAACTAACAACCCTAAACCCACTACGACCAATTCCACCCGTCCCGCTTCAACAACTTTCAAAACCTCCAAGTTAAATACAGGGCAAACTACCAAGCCAGTTGCTCAACCTTTTAAACCAGCGCCACCTATCGCTGGGGATCCAAGTAAGCCAATATCCCCTTCCCCAAAACCTGTAGATTTGACCTACTCGAGGAGACTTAAAAGACCACCATCCGCAGAGTGGTCCGGGTTGACAAAAAGGGAGGAGGGGGATTTGCAGTCACCTAATAAAGTTGGGACATCGATTACAAGGGCAAAATCCATGGGGTATCTTTTGCAAATAGGTCAAGAGGAAAAGGATAAGACCAACTCTGAAGCAACTGTGTTGCTTAGACCCCAGCCCAGAGGCATCAGGCAGAGACCGGTATCAGCAATTTTCCCAACGAGTCCAACCAAAACTGATTCACCAAATTCTGCTTTCCCACGGACTGAAAGAAGACCTCTGTCAGCAGATCTTACTTCCAAATTTGAGTCTATTGGTCTTTCCTTGCACCATACAACCCCAAAAGAAAATGAAAATACTCCAAATGAAAATTTGCAAAAGAGAGAGCAAGAGAAAACAGTCAAGACAACACTTCAAAATGCAAACGCTACAACCATTAAACCAGACCAAAGCAATGACAATGTACAAGCAAAAGACGCTGAGGAAACCCGTGGGGCTAGTATCAAATCAAGAATTAGCCTTCTGCTTGATTCGTCTTCCCCAGTGTCATCTGCCACGGGACAAACTCTGGATACTGAAGCTGAGCCTGCAGTAGGGGTCAAACAGCTCATTAAGCAGCTCACTGTGGACCAAACCACCCCAAATCAGAGCCCTGTGTTAAAACCAGCCCTGAAGCCACGCCCCCTGCCCCTTGACCTGACCAAAAGGTAAGAGCTGATCTTGTCATCTACTTGCCTCTTTGTTCCATGTGTCTTCGTCCAGGGGTCCCATTGTCATGCATGGCTTTTGTCTTGTGTGATGTATGTTCATTAGGTTTTCGCCTGATCCTGCGGTTTCCCCCAATGACACTACAGATCGCCATGACGCCAGCAAAGCTCCCCAGAGGAGGGTAAGAGTGTGGTTAGGGTCTGTAGAAACTAGAAGGACTATAAATAAAGCAATGTTTCACATTAAATGTTTTGCAGTCCTGTTATGTGCCATGTCAAGTCATTTGCCCTGTCTATGTGAAGCTTTGGACTCTTGTACTTAAATTGTAAGCTTGGAGTTGGACTCTAGTATGATTACATGCAATTAACTATTTAGTGTTGCAATATTGTTTTCAACTTTCACACAAGCAATAAAGCCTTTTCACATTTTCTGGAGAAAGCATTAGTGAAGACAATATGCTGTGGAAACTTCTATTTTATTTTGGCCTAGTCTAAACAAATTTATTATTGAAAAAAATATATTGGCATAAAGCAGTATTGTTCTATATAGCCAAATTTGTATGTGCGTGTCTTTATGGGATGACAAAAGTTAAAGCTGCAGCTTGCTAAACAAAATCAAATGCCAGTATCAAGGTCCTATTAAATAAGAACCTATTACCCACATACTCTTTTTGCTTGCTAGCGGCCAGCAATATTTAAATTTTGGGCTCTGTGAGCCCAAGTCTAAGTTATAGACTTGGATTTAATTATATATTTTTTGTGGACATGGCCATATAGGAAGTGGTAGACAAAAACAATCAAAACATGTTGACTGTTCTGTCTCGGTCTGGGAAAAACTATCCCAGAGATAACAGCATTTCAGAAAAGAGCTATAGAGTAAATATGCAGTGAAACTTGAGACAGTCGCCACATTGATTATCCCATGTGGCCGCTGGTTATGAAACACAGTGAGACAAAATGACTGGGAAAAGGTCAACACACAGAGGCTTTATTACAACCTGCACCACACCCACTCTTTTCAGAAAGGGCGGGAATAAGAGGAGGCTATACCATATCACTACTGACAGTTGAAATTATGAATGCTTTTCTGTGATTCTTCTGTTTGTAAATGTGTCTGAAAACTGAAAATGTTTCTGATTTTGCCACTCCAGGGGTTTATCTATATTTGTGCTGAGGTAATTTAGTAACATAGGAAGTCTTTCTTCCATGTGTTGCACTATCACGAATACATCATGAAAATGAATTAATAATGAAATAAGAATATTGAATTGATATATAAGGCTAAGCCTCATGTGATATGATGGGTAATACATCTGACAAAGTTGCAAGAATACAGTTACCATTATTATTATTGCTTATTTCACTTAAAATATAAGTTTTAATATTAGATACTAAAATATACACTTTTGTTGTTTTTTGTTGTTAGAGTTTATAGGTATACTTATTTATAACATTTACAGTGTACTGTTGCCTTTATTGAATAATGTCAGTATCAATTCTTTCATTCTTGTTGTTTTAGGGGGAAGATTCAGCCAGGACACCTAGTGACGAAAAGACATTTGTGGATTTAAAAGACTTCCCGGATGAGATGAAAACACCTATATCTGAGGGGCCTGACTTGATGTTGTCTCCAAAGGAAAGCGAAGCCCTGACAGTTCGAGCTTCTGTGTTTGAAAATGTCATAGAAAAGCACAATGTTTTGATGGTGGATGAAAATAAAAATGATAAACCAATACTTGATAAAACCGATGAAGAGGGAAAGCTTGTCACTGCCACCTACAAGGAGCCGATATCGCCGTCGGGGCCAGTTCGCGTAGTGCATGCATTTGACACTGTCCCAGCTGCAGAGGGGAGCACAGCGATCAGTGAAAACATCCCATCTGCCCAATGGGAGGACAAAGCCATGACGCTACGTTTAAGGCGCTCAGAAGGGACAAAAACCACACCTGACAAAACAAGTCCAGAACCAATTTCAACTGCCCTGAGATATCTACGAGTGGGGGCACTGCCAAAATGGACCTTAGATGATGACATTGATATGGAGACAGGAAT
>KN481588.1:48633-63889 GCA_000787095.1 Periophthalmodon schlosseri
AAACCAAGAGATTTTGAGGTAGAGGATGCATCTGCTGCCGCTGCTAAACGCTTGAAGACACAACAGACAGAGGAACAAGCAAAACCAAGAGCGACCTATTTTGCCTTGACTGGACAAATGCAGGAAACACTCACAACCACATCAGACACTGCAGATAATGTGTCTTTTTCTGACCCTTCTGCCCAGTGGAGCTCCCAAGGGAACGTTTTACCTTTTAAAAGGAATCCATCTTTAGATGAAACCTTTAATAAAATATCTGAAAGTGATACTGATAACATTCCTAGTAAATCAAATATAGAGGCTCAAAGTGAAAAGCAAAAACAACTTCAAATGGAAAGAGAGGCAGAGTTAGAATATGCCAGATTGAAAGAGAGGGAGATGCAGCGTGAGTATGAGAGGCAGCGGCAGAAAGCGGCAAAAGAGAAGCAGGAATTTGAAGAAAAACGACGTATGCTCGAGATCCAGAAGCAGATCGAGCTGGAACAACAACAACATCTCGAATTTGAAAAACAAAGACAACTTGAGCTCAAGAGACAGAGACAACTTGAAATGGAAAGGCAGAAACAATTAGAAGTGGAAAGGCAAAGGCAAAATGAATTGGAACGGCCAAAGCAGGTGGAAGTTGAAAGGCAAAAGCAGGCAGAGCTTGAGAAACTAAGGCAAATTGAGTTGGAAAAGCAGCGGCAGATAGAGCTTGAAAAGCAAAGACAACTTGAGCTAAAAAAGCAGAAGCAGGAACTTGAAAGGCAGAAACAATTCGAATTGGAGAATCAGCGACAAATGGAGATGCAGAGGCAACGGCAGTTAGAAGCTGAAAAACAAAGGCAGATGGAGCTGGAGCGACAGAGGCAACAAGAGCTGGAGCGACAGAGACAACAGGAGCTGGAGCGACAGAGACAACAGGAGCTGGAGCGACAGAGGCAACAGGAGCTGGAACGACAGAGACAACAGGAGCTGGAGCGACAGAGACAACAGGAGCTGGAGCGACAGAGACAACAGGAGCTGGAGCGACAGAGACAACAGGAGCTGGAGCGACAGAGACAACAGGAGCTGGAGCGACAGAGACAACAGGAGCTGGAGCGACAGAGACAACAGGAGCTGGAGCGACAGAAGGAAACAGAGCTGGAGCGACAGAGGAAACAGGAGCTGGAGCGACAGAGGAAACAGGAGCTAGAGCGACAGAGAAATATTGAACTTGAAAAGCAGCAACAGGTAGAGCTTGAAAAACAGAAGCAAATAGAAGCTGAACAACAAAAACAAAAAGAGATAGAAAGGCAGAAGCAAATCGAACTTGAAAAACAAAGGCTAATTGAGCTCGAGAGACAAAAATTGCAGGAGATTGAAAGACAAAAACAACTGGAGCTGGAGAAAGAGAGACAGTGGCAGTTTGAGAAGGAAAGGCGTGAGTTGGAGAAGCAAAGGCAACGTGAGGAGGAGCGACGTCTGAAAGAGCTAGACAGAGAGAGAAAACTCCTGGAGAAGCAAAAGGAGAGGCAGAGGATGCAGGCTGAAGCAGAGGAGCAGGAGAGGAGGCAGGAACTTGAGAAGCAAAAGGAGAGGCAGAGGATGCAGGCTGAAGCAGAGGAGCAGGAGAGGAGGCGGGAACTTGAACTGCAGAAGCAGAGAGAGAGGCAACAGGTGCTTGAGCTGGAGAAGCAGAGGCTCAGAGAGAAAATGGAAAAGGAACAGGCAGAAAAGCTCCGTCAGATGGCTCTAGAGCAGGAGATGCTGAGGCTGAGAGAGGTGGAGAAAGAGAGGGAGAGACAGAAGGAGCTGGAGAGAGAGATGGAAAGAGAGAAGCAGCGGGAACAAGAGCTGCAAAGACAAAGGGAGTTAGAGAAACAAAGGCAAAAGCAACTGGATATAGAGAGGCAGGAGCTTGAGAAGCAGAGGATCAGACAACAAGAGCAAGAGAAAGAGAGGCAGAGAAGGGAGGAGCTGGAGAGGAGGCAGCTGCAGGAGTTTGAGAAGCAGAAACAGGTAGACAGACAGCAGATACTGGAGCTGGAGAAACGTAGGCTTAAAGAGAAGATGGAGAGGGAGGAGCTGGAGAGGATGAAGGAGCTGGAGAGGAGGCAGCTGCAGGAGTTTGAGAAGCAGAAACAGGTAGACAGACAGCAGATACTGGAGCTGGAGAAACGCAGGCTTAAAGAGAAGATGGAGAGGGAGGAGGCGGAGAGGATGAGGCAGATCGCCAAACAACAGGAAGCTGAAAGACAACGCCTCAAAGATAAACTGAAGAAAGAGGAGCAGGAGCGCATCAGGCTGGAGTCTGCAGCTCTCAGACCCAAAGTTGTGGATCTAGACTCTGTTCTGAGAAATGAGCAGTCCAAAGGCTCGCCTCGTGGAGACCCTTCCACACGATGGAAGGAGCCATCGCTTAAATCTGAGCAGAACCTCAGACCAGGAATCCTGGACATAGACTCTTTCAATACTCTGAGTCAGCCCTCCCCCACTAGAGACTTGTTTCCAGTGGTTGGTATTCAGGAGGTAAACCCACGAGTACCAATGCCACCACAAAACACAGCAGGCTTACAAAGTTCTGTTTGGACCACTTCTCCTCAGGATCCATGGGAACTGCGGTCTGTAGAGATGTCTGTGGACAAACCAGAACAATCCAAAAAATCATTTGGCAAAACCAGCCTAGAGCAGCTGCTGCTGAGGCAGGAGGAGCGCTGCCAGGCCCCTCAGAGGCGCTGGTCCGGTTTTGTGGTGGATGACCCGTTTCAGATGGGACCTTTCTCTGGACCTGAGACCAAACCTGCTGCAAATACTTCTGCAGTCTCTATAACCTCTCCCTCTGAGCAGGTCTGGCTCCACAAAGAAACACCTCAAGGGCAAATCAGGGCTGAAGGGCAAAGCAGAGCTGAAGGGCAAAGCAGAGCTGAAGGGCAAAGCAGAGCTGAAGGGCAAAGCAGGGCTGAAGGGCAAAGTAGGGCTGAGGGCCCAAGTCAGAGGAGGACCCAGGGCTCCACGGTCAGTAACAATAATATTTAAGTTCATAAAACACACATTAATATCAAAATACTATAGCACATTAATGCACTGTGTTGTCTGATGAGCCCTGTTGATAACAAGATAAAAGCAATTCCCAACAATGTTTTGATGACTTTTTCCCTGTTGCTAGGAGCTGAACAGGATCCGATCCCGCAGCATGTTAAGGCGCTCTGCTCCTTCGAGCAGCGCGGTGGAGAGCAGTTTGTCCAGAATGAGGAGCCGCAGTGCCCACAGAGACCAGGTCCGAGACAGCTTGGTAAGTCTCACCAATACATTGGATTTTTTGCCTATTTGTTCTTGTACAATGTCATTGTCAGTGTTGAAAAGCAGAGAGGGAGGAAAGTGTTAGTCCTCAAGGCTGACATCAGTGAGTCTGGTGCTTAAAGGTCAGACGGCAAGAAGTAGAGGAATGTAGTTAGTTGACTGGGGACTGACAGGTGACTGCTCTGCTGCTCTCTCATGGGATATAGAGGTGACTAATGCTGAAAGACCGGCCTCTCTGTGTCTCCTCCGCCCACTGTGTGCTCAGAGACAGGGAAGTGCTTTCAGGGCCAGTAAATCAGGATTGGAGAGTTCAAATGGTTAATGAGTAGCTGGTGAATTAGGCACATTTAGTACATATATGTCAGAGAGGCCGAGAGAAAGTACTGCTGTGAAAATGTGAATGACCTGTAATTACAGGGATAGCAGTCTTCTTGTGGGGCAGTTTGTCATCACTATATAAAGGCTGTTACATTATTATTCTCTTATATTTGCTCACTGAAGATGGTTTGAACCAGTTCATGTATGCAACAGGACTGCATGACTAGCCTATAAACCCTAAAGTGTTGGATATTGTCTGATGATAATCACAGCAGTGTTCATTGAGCACCATCTAGTGGCCACAGTTTGAGTTAAATTGTATTAATGCAAGAGCAACGCTGACATTTTTTGTGATAAAGTTGTTGCATACATTATTAAAAATGACTTTTTGGTATTGAGCAACCATATGAACAATTATTGTATGTAAACATATTTTTAACAATTTTGATGAAGTGAATGAAAATTGAATTGTTCAACAATAGCTTATTTAATTTCCCCCAAATGTATGTCTTTACTTTATCCGTTTAGTATACCTGTTTTGATGATTTGATTGATTACGATGGTCTAATTTGCTAAACCTTACAGTGGGTTTGTATGAAAAAAATTAGGTTGCTGGGGGTCAGTCTTAAAATGGCTCCCCTCATATTTGACAAGAAGAACATTCTCAGTCAAAGTGGGTGAGAGAGTGTCTACCCCTGCCCCTGTGGTCTGCCCCAATGGTCCATTCTATTTTCACACCCAGCTTTGTTGTTGTGTTTTTATGGACTCACTTTTAAACGTTGAGAAGCAAATTTTTAAATGTTGGTAAAACTAGCTTTTTTCATTTAAGCCAAATGGCTAAATTAAAACCAATTCTAACATGCAAGAATTTCATACAAGCTCTTGTTAACAATAGACTGGACTACTGCATCTCGTTGTATTCACGCTTCCCATAATTCTCCTACAGGTTACAATTAGTCCAAAATGCTGCTACGAGTCTGCTCACTGGTCCTAAAAAGAGAGGCTATATCACACCCATCCTAGGCCAACCCTGCACACTGCCCCTCGGCCACTCAGGTCAAACTCTCTCAACTTCCTGTCTGTCCCACAATCCCTCTTCAAAACCAAGGGAGCCCAGGCTTTCTCTGTTGTGGCCCCCAAGCTTTGGAATCCCCTCCCACTTCATCCGAGAACTTGCTCCTCCTTACCTCATTTTAAAACAAAAAAAAACTAATTTATTTGAGAAGGCATTTAACATCTGACAGTGGCTCAGTGGTTAGAGCAGTGGTCCTCCAACCCAAACGTCAGAGGATCGATTCCCACTTGGACCAAGTCGTTGTGTCCTTGGGCAAGACACTTCACCCACATTGCTTAGTATGAAAGTGCATGAATGATTGGTGGTGGTCGGAGGGGCCGATTGGCAACCTCGCTTCCGACAGTGACTGCAATAGCAGCTTACCATCACCGAGTGTGGAGTGAATGAATAATGAATACAGTGTAGCGCTTTGAGAGGCTTTGACAAGCCTGTGAAGTGCATTACAAGTGTAAGACATTATTATTATTATTATTATTGTCCCTTGCGCTTTGCTCTAGAGCTGTCAACTTGAGATTTAATTTTTTATCTTTTACATGTTCTATTTTATAATGTTTTATTATTTTACTATACGGCTTTGACTGCGTTTCCTGTTGTAAAGCACTTTGGTGCAACTTTTTATGGTTGTTTTTAAACGTGCTATACAAATAAAATGACTTGACCTGCCAATATAATGATATGGGTAAACTGAGACATACAATTGATCAAATTTAAAATGACTGTTAATAAAACCAAAAACATTCATTACACAATTTTACATGATATATGCCTAATATTACATATTTTGGCAGCATTTCGTCAAGACGGACACGATTGCAAGAAATGCATTGTTTCGATATAACGTGATTTAGTTCTCACTCAGGTTCCAGTTCCTGGCACAAACCCACAATGACACTAAATGAGACAATAACTGTGTGGAAGTGAGATCATTTAGTTGAACTGGAGGGGTATGAGCCTAGTGTTGGGGCAGAGCAGAGAAGATGGGCACTATGCTGGGAGCTGTGTTATACATATCGTCCAGCTGCCTGACTCCGAGGTGCTTATGGGTAAGAGCTTTTCTAGTATTAATACTTAAATGAACAATTCAGTACTTAATGTAGTGGCTTTTTCATATTTTAGGATTGTATAGATTTTATGGCATGCTGTTGTGGTTTCGTTCATTGGCTGCGTGGTGCTGGCTTTCTGAATGATGATGTCAACACATGGAGGGAAGTGACCAGCTCTGACTCACTTTCCATTTGATGATGCTGCGTGTTATGGTCAAGGGGAGTTGGGGACATTACCAGCAAATGTTATACAGTACTGTATGTTGTGAACAGAAACTAAATTGACAGGAGGTTGTCTAAGCGGTTTATTATTCATTCAGTTAGATGCCACAACGTTAATATAGAGCAGAGCTGAATATAATTGTCTTCAAAAGTTACCAAAAACACATATATGTTTTTTTAAACAATAATAATAATAATAATAAAGCCATTACATTTGTACATATCGTGATGGTTTATAATGCCAAAATAATGAGCAAAATTGTTGGATAATTTATCTGAATCCCTACATGAAAACTATTAATTTAGAGAGAAGGAGTATATTAAGCTAGAGGAATATTTTTCATCTTTCATTCCCATAGCTGATGCCATTAATCTGCAGTGATGTCAGGTGTGGTCACTGTTAGTACTGGTATTGTATTTAATCAAACATTAACTGGCATGTCCTCTACTGTTGTAATTTTGTTATTTGGCTACATAATGTTGCAAAACTGGATGTTGCTCACTTTTGTCAATACAACCACTCCTATTTACTACAGGTGCATTGTCCTTTGTAACTATTAAATCTATTAATATGACCATACATAATCCCATTACTTTCTATTTAAGTCTCTGCCTTTCACACCCATCAACAAGCAGCATCAAGAAACCTCTTATGTTAGTTAACTGGGTTGTTGCTCTACACAATATGCTCAGGATTCGACCAAGACTACACCAGGGCTAAACCAGAACTTGACCAGTAATGAACTTGCACAAAACCAGGAATAAATCTGAATTGCACCAGGTCAGGACAAAGCTACTTTCTGCTTCTCGCTATTAGCAACCAGAAGCTAATTTTGGGCTTAGTTGTCGGTTGCCCCCCTCTCCTCTCTCCCCTTGTCTACCACTGACACAAGCTGGAAGGACAAGGCACTGCAGCCCATATATCACGCTCCCTCCCTCCCCTCTGCCTGCTGCCTGCAGACTGGATAAGGGACCTCCCATTCTCTCCCCTCTGTCACTCTACTCTCCCTCTCTCTGTTTCTCTCTCTCTCTCTCTCTCTCTCTTTCTCTCTCTCTCCACCCTGTTTCTCCTTGACAGCGGTGAGTCCTGTAGCAGCATTGGTGGTGGTGACGCATTTTCTGCTACCTGCCCGTACCTGCAAGAGGGGACAGGGAGCACATTTTTTCCCACCGCTTGCCTCATTGCTTTTTTGGAGCGGACTTCGTCCCATCACAATTTATTTTTCATGACTTGTCCTCTGACTGGCTGCTTCCTGGTGTAATACAGATGACTACAATAACTACCTTTGGAGCGCTTTACTTCCAGGAAGTATAATACAGATTAATGTATCACCTTTGAACTGGGAATTAAGAACTGGATTGGAGAGCTGTCATGGCTGCACTAACGAAGGAGCACGGACAGCAGTGTGAGCTTTTTGATTAGGTTGAAAGAATGGAGAATAGATGCATGTGAATAAATTAGGCAAGTGAAAGTTTGTGGGTTATTTGAGGATGTGATAGCTGTAAGCTGTCAGTAGTAATTGCAGTAGTGTGAGTCAACTTAACATGAAAGCTGGCTAAGACACCTCATAACTTAAATGCAGAAGGTGCCGAGTAGAGACGGCAACCTCAGATAACCTTTGGATGCTTTCTGGATTTGGTGTGACTGGCATATCATAGCTGGCATATCCTCTGTGCTTCGAAATAGACAGGAGAAAGCTTTACAATTCGCCAAAGACCGACAGTGTGGAGCCTGGACAGAGATGAGTTGAGGCATAGCCCTTTATAGCTCCAATGGGGATGAATGCGACCAGAGCCTTGTCCAGTTACAATACGGACTCCATATTATCATCTGCATTGCTGTAAACATCAACAGCTATTGCTATCCCTGCGTCGGACTCACTCTTGTTGTGCTTTCTGTGACGAAACATTGCTGCAGTATTGCCCTTGCACCAAATAATACTACTGTCATCATACAGAGGGCAAATTCCACTCTAATGCCTCTTTTTGGATTTGAATACCTACTCAAAACGGACACTTAACTGACATAGCTCTTACAATGGAGTATCTGGGAGACAAGATTACGGTAGCCCAGTCCCAGATGTCGGGATGGGTTGGAAATGTCCGCCGATCGCTCCATGGGGCGCTCAGTTTTTTAAGGACGGGCCAAGGTGAAGATGTTACTGGGGACTTTAAACGGACCAACTCGCTACGGTCTCTGGCCTCACGCAGCCGAGAGTCCATCCGGAGGTTTTCACTACGCAGCCAACAACGACTCTCTCTACGGAGACGCACGGCTCCCAACACCCCCACTGCTGTAAGATGGCATGCATATTTGTACATTTGATGAAGAAATACTATTGTTAATTACACTGATGATCAACTACAAGAGTCAGTGCTTTTTCTGTGCTGGTCCTAAGCCCGGATACATGGAGAAGTTCATATCAGACCATCTGTTTAACTTCAGATATATACTTTTTTTATCTTTAAATAAAAATAAATTACAAAAAAAATATTATTTGCTAAAAGTCCAAAATTAAAATAACTTAATATTAAAACAATAAACAGGTAAATATAAAATGCAGTGAGTGACATGAGAGTTCACTTCCAAAGCCTACGTAAATGTAGGAATTATATTAGTAAAACCAAATCGATATGCTAATCACTGCATGGTGTTTGGCTGCTGACACTGGAAGGTAAAAGGATGGGAAAAGGAAAGATGGTTCAAACTACGGTAAGTGACACTGCAGCATTCAGTGGAAGTCTGAAATGTCATCCTGTTAGCAGCTGCAGTCTCACAAGTCATTTGGACCCAAGCCAAATATTTCAACATTTTAGGAAGCTATCCATCTGTCTCGTTATGCCCTTCTTTGCTTTTATGTCAACAGTCTTTTGTCCATGTGGGGTCTTTTTGACATTTTAAAGGTTTTCTGTAGTTGACAAATTTGGTTGTCAGTTTTAGTTCATCTTTTGTAATGCTGGTTCTTAAGCTCTCTCTGTATTGTACCTCCATGTACGGCAATGGCCACTGCAATACTGTAGTCATACCTATCTTTAGGTTACGCCTGTTTGAGTCAGAGCAGCTAAAGATAATTTTGTTTTGATGGTGATCTTGTGGCTGTAACGTGTAACATGTCTCAGTTAAAAGTTATGAAGATTAGTGAAAAGAGAAGCAAGTTAGTAATAATCGTCACTATGTAAAATGCCGAATTAAGGCTTTATTCTACTGACTCAAATAGGTTCTTTTTGCATGGTTATCTAAGTTAATACAATGTAATTTCACCCCATCAATTTGCTTGTGTATGAAAGTGGATGTAGACAAAATGAATTAAGGGACTAATGTGTCTCTGACAGAGACAGATTCATGGTCCTTTTAAGTTCTCACATGCCATTTGTGTCATATCAGATGTTAAATGTATGTATAAATATAAACCACCAACTGTCTGTGTTAACCAAGCCCTAAAACCACTTGCTGGAAAAATGTCAGTCTTAGCAGTTAATATAATGAAGCCAGTTTAGAAATACAGTTAAGCACAAAATTATTTACAAAAAATAAAGGAACGGGAGAAGTGATTCTTGATCTGAGTGGAAAATTAAAAACATGTCAACAAATTCTAAAAGAGAAGTTGACAACTAAGGTAGAAAAACTAGAATAATTGATATTCAAAATTGTGAAAAAAATCCTGTGAGTCATAATTCAATCTTAAGGCAAGTCAGGTTTTACATTCCACCTCTGGGCCATTTTACCACTAAACTTTATAACCATTTTCTCCTTACGAAGCACTTGTACATATTATAAATACAAATACCAAAGCATGGTTACCCCAAGTCCATTTAAGACCAGAGCTCAACATGCGGCTTGTGTCCATTTGTTGCCTTCTGTGGCTTGTTGTTTGTGGATATCTCCAGGATATTGATATTGATTAGTGCTGAGTGCACACAGAGCAGACTTTCCCACTCCACCCAAAGCACAAATCTGAAAGCACTTGGAAATTAAACATTGTACATCAGTGTGAGGTGTTTACATGCTCCCTCTGCCCTGAGAAATTATGTGAGGGCAAATCAGGTAAAATGTTGACATTTTTACCTACTGTGCTCTGCTTTTAACAGTTGCTAAAAGGCTTTCAAAAACGAAAAATAGCACCAAGGTGCTAACATTTTGATTTGTTAAATGACTTGGTGGAAGCTTTCTTTGTTGTCTTAGGATATAAAGACATTTGTTCCAGTCATAAGTTGACTCTATGGGAATCGTGATAATCAAATGTCTTGACAATGTCAAAAGTCTTTAGAGTATGTTTGCCAAGCACCAGTGCACAAGGTATCATTATCATTATATACAACTAAACTTCTAACATCCCTTCACTTTTAATACCTTTAAAAGCTCAGTCCTCCTTGTAGCCACACAGTTACTCAGTGAATCACTTTCCAATTTGTCATTGAGGTGTGGAGCAGTGTTGGAGCTTGTCTGTGGTAATGCAGGGTGCTCAGATTGGTTTGTTATCGGGCTGAAGTTTCCAAGGCCTTGTCCCTACCCTTTCCTCCAAAGATTGTCATTCAACATGGTTCAGTGATTAGACTCTCTCCTTCATCCCTCCATTCATCCGCTCTTTGTTCGTCCCTTTACCCGAACGCACCCTTCCTGTGCACGTCTGGCACTGGATAATGTTATTAAGGAAAAGACTGTGTCCCTAATACAGCTGTTAATCACTGCTACAGTAGGCCTTAGTCATGCCACTTTGTGTTGCGTTTTGTGTTTGTGACAATCATATTACACTTACGTAAGTCATGTATTGCAATTTTTTAGTATGGTCATAAAGGCATATAAATTATTTTTACTAGGGAAAGGTGTGGAAAAATGTTGAATTTTAATTTTCTATCCACATAGTTTCATCATTTTATTAAGAAATCTATTTTTTTGAGGGACTATGATCTTGAAATGTTGGTTTGTGTCCATATGACTTCAAAGTCTGTAATAACAATCATAATGTTACTAATTTATATTATGCTTGATGAGCACTTTACAGTCAGTATACTGTAATTTAACACAAAACACACAAATGGTAAGGTCAGTAAAGTCTTAGAGGCTACAACTTGGACAGTGCAGTTTTTTTTGGATCTGCCACCTTATTAGTGACTTATTAAAGACTATTACTTTCTTGCATCACAAGATCAATTGATGAATTTTAGTAGTTTCTTTAATATTGTGTAGGGTTTTTTTGTGCCGCAAACAAAGGATATTTATTATTGCAGAAATAGATACTTGTTGAGGTAGAATCATTCTGAGCACTACATCTTCACCATTATGGTTTAGCTCAGTTGCAGTGTCTCTCTTCCATTGTTCTAAGGTCATTTATACACTATTTGGGATAGACTCACTGCAGATTTGACCATAGAATAAAGCTTTAAGATTACTAATAAGCCTCTCCAAGCCCTGTGAAATTACTTCTGGTGAACTTTGTAAGTCAGTGCCCTAAGCTTTTGTACAATGGTAGCTGCCTGTAACATGTTGGAGCAAATATTTCTCTTTATGCGGATCAGGTGGGTGTGTTTCGGTTGACTAATATATACTTACACACAGCACAGGAATTTTTATTACATGACTTTTGACAAGGCTTCTATATTATTTGTTTTTTGTTTATAGTGATGGCAGAGAGATCACAGCTTAAAATGTGATTGACATGATTGATAAGGAAAAGTTTGCGCAGGAGAGACATGGTCAAAACAAGACCAAAGCATACATTAATCTGATGTTATGTAACAGATCAACAGCTGGTTTAGCTTTAAGTAGCTTTAATGTGTTGTTTTAGTGTAGTATATGGACTTAACATGCTATTTGGAAAGTCCCAGTACTACGGTTTTCAGAACAAGACTGTGTACTGGAATTACTCATTTTATTTAGCAATATTTAGCAATACACTGCAGATGTGACATGTAGTTATTTATCAGTAAAGCAAATTTCAATGTCATAAACCTGCCAGGGAAACAGCAGAAGAGACATAGTGAATACATAGATAGTATGATGCTGAGATTAGAGTTCTAGTGCATATGTTTGTTTGTGTGTTTGTTTTTTCATTATTATTATGTTTTTGGTAGGAAAATAATAATTCATTTAGCTAGTGTGAGGATGCGGATAGGCCTAGTATGCATCAGGACAGAGTTGTCTAATCTTGCATGATAACACGTTTTTATCGGGGACATAGCATATCCCTTGGCTGGTTCTGGTTTTGGGGGACACAGACCTTTTGAAGAGACATAGATTAGATTAAAACATTTCAAATTGATTTCACTTATTTAAACATAAAAATTCTTCAGATTTAGCATGTTTAATCTGCAGTTGAGATCCATTACTCTTCAATAATGCAACTACCCTTTGGGACTAGTCCTCATTGCCATTCTCACTGCTCAGCTTCCTGCCAGGAGAAGGTTTTTCCTGATAAGTGACATCCTGCCCTACTGTTGTGCTACTCCTCTAAACTTGAGTTACCTTAATCTCATGCTCCTCCTTTATCTGAAGGCTGGTGCCAGCTCATTGTGTAGTGAATGTGAGAACAAGAGGCAGGAGGAGGATTGCATGGGAGGGTGTACAAAGTGTATGCTTGCATATTAACACACGCTTTCACTTGGAGCTATCATGGGGTTCAGCTTTCTGTTATATGGTGCCATTTTGAGCACAGGAGAGCATCCAAAAGATATCATTTTTTGCAAGGGAAAATAGCTCTGTCTTTTGGGTAAAATGTGTATGAGAAATGTATGTTATGTTAAATATTCTCTCAAAAAATAAAAAGCCTTTATTACACTTCCTCAGGGAGTACCCTTGCAAAGGATCACACCTATTTCCAACTGAGCACCTGTTTTTTGAAAATCTTTTCAAATGTCTATTATTTGGATACACATGAACCCACGCTGCACTTCTTATCCTTTTTTTTCTTGATATAGTATTTTGTTTTGAATTTTTAATTGCTATGGGAACGGTCCCAACTGAAACCCATGGACAGGTAATACTCCTCGAGATTGTAAACACAGTGGCTCTGTTTCAAATAGTCCCTTAAGCAAAGCAGACCACAAAGTCAGGTGAGAAATTTGCATTAGTCACCAAATTATAAATAAGGAAGATATATTTGTCAACTTACAACCATTCATCATATCTTTAAATTCAGCAAATACCTCAACTACCTCTTTCTTGGTATTAGAGTAAATCTTATCCACATTTTTCTACTTGTTTCCGTTGGTTCGTTTATTAACTAGTATATTATGTGTTGTCCTATTTTAGACCTTTTCATTTAGACCTGGTACCTGTTTTAGACCCAGTTTAGATCTGGTGATACTCAGAAGGCCAAATATTTTCTTAAATGGTACTGTGTGAAAAGTTTAAGAACCACATCCTCATTTGACTCTGGTTTGTTAAAAGTAAAATGTTATGGTCTCACTATGATTATAAATGCTACTTCATTAGGTTAACACTACTAGCTAATGGAAGGGACTACCAAATCTGGATGCCAACAAATCATTTATTTGTTAATGCATTTTAGATATTTTACCAGCTCCCACTTAGAAAAAAGCAGTGCTGTCTTGTATATATCACTTATGGAAGGGGCTACTACCATTATATCCAGGGCGATCAGAATAAGCCAGGTGGATCGCATTTCTCAGTCCACGCCTTGAGGCAGCCACAGAGGAGGACAGAAGGAGTCTCTTCAGTGTCTTTTCTCGTATGTAGGCCAGGGTTATCGGTTCATGCTTGGACCTGCCTGTGTAAGCGGAGTGTGATTTTGAGACAGTGTGTCCTCTGTACTGGCCTCATTAAAACAGACATGGTTCAGTTCACAACGTCACCCTGTTTGTCCCAGCTATTGTTCAAATTTTATAAACTCATACTTTGATAGGTTTCATTCCATTTCCATTATTTATCTGGTTGTGATTACAATTAAATATTGTTATTTTACATCACTTGAGATAAAATTGTTGCTCTCCTCACATCAAACATCAAACTAAAAAAGGCTAAAATGGGTCAAACAAATTGGGCCTAAAACCTAATAAATGTATGTGGATGGAAGGGCTTCTGGGGTAAAAAAGGAAATCAGAAATCAGAACTATATTTTTAAAAAGTGCACAAACATATCCATACAAACATGTCATTGATTGCATTGTCTTCTTTGATTATTTTTCCAGGTTCAACAAAAACCAGATGCAAGCACAGAAGATGAGTTAAAGGACCCAGACCATGAGACAGACAGTCAGTACGGGACCTGGGAGACAGGACTGCGTTCTGAAGACAGGTAAGGCTCAGACTGCTTTCACATTTTATTGCAGAGATGACACTGCAATGTTCATTATTGGAGCTGGGGCCTCTAGTGATTTAAAGCTGTATTGCACTATTCTACTGATAAATGTCTATCTCATTAACTGTAATTTTTTTGTTATGTAGTCTGAGTGCTATATTTATTTTTATTATTATTTTTTGTGTCAATGATTTGACAAAGAGACACAATATAATGACTGTAAATTAAGAGAAGATGACCTTAATCCTAATCATTAATATTATATTAAATGCAAAAATGGCTACAAACCTACCGTACTGTATGGCAAATTATTACCCTATTCACATTTACCAATATAGTGTAATATTATATTATTTTTAGTGTCAATGATTTGATAAAGAGACAGTATAATGGCAGGAAACTAACTAGCAACAACCAGCATAGTAATTTTGTAAAACCTAGCCATTACTATCATATCCACCAATGCAAAAATGACTACAACGTTACCCTACAGTATTGTGGCTAATTATTACTCCACTTATTTATACTAATCATTTGTAAGACAGTAAAAATGAACCCATTTGCAAAGCTTTTAATTTGTATTTTGAATTTCTTTGGTCAAGTCCAGTCATGGTGACAGAGTGCGCAGGGTTTTCCGATGTGTCACTGTCCTAAATGATACCTTTAGCAGTGTGTTACAAAATGCAAAGGAACAACACGGTAACTGTTTAGTGTCACTGTGGTTACTATAATAACACCTGAACCTTTATTTTGGTGCAGCCTAACACCAGCCACGCCGAGCTCTGAAAGCAACTTCAGCCCCTCACACATAAAAGCCACCTCACCACAAACTCCTCACCTGGAGACAGATGCTATCGATGGTGTCCCGCCCTCCTCTGAGCTGCTGCCTTTCCCAGATGTAAGTGGACCTTTGCTTAAACTCTGCAAGCTGTATATTATAATTTTGTGGAAAGCTATTGACTGCTAGTGTTTTATTTTGATCTAGGCTCAAGTCACCTTGTTAGACAACAGTGCCCAGCGTTCTCGTGCTCAGCTGGGAAAGAAGCGCGCTCCCCGGACCCGACCGTCCAGAGCTGCTA
>KN481589.1:6649-22404 GCA_000787095.1 Periophthalmodon schlosseri
GAGAGGTAGAGGCTTAGAAAAGGCGGGCCGAAAGAGATTGGGGGAGAGGGAGAGAGAACGGGAGAGGGACTGCTGTCAAAACGGAGTCTATGAGAGAGAGAGGAGGAGAGAGAATGGTCAGAGTGAGAGAGGGCAGAAGGAACAAAAAGAGCGAGACAAGAGTGAAAAAGTGAGAGAAACAATAGAGGAAGAGGAGAGGTGGGATGGAGGCAGAGGGACAGCTGTCAGTGTTGGGTCTATGGGGAATTTGACATTATTGATTTGAACTGGACTCACAGTGAAAGAGAGAGAGGTTAAAAAAGGAGAGGACAAAAGAGGTAGGGCTATAGACTGTCCCTGTGGAACAAGAGAGAGGAAGAGAGAGAGAGGGACAGAGAGAAGGGGAGTTAGAGATAGAGGAGAGAATGGGAAATATACTGTGGTACACTGTGGTCTGAAAACAGCATTATATGAGAATAAACCAATTCACTGGGTTTAAAAAAAAGTGAGATAAACATCAATTTTGGGTTTTTTGAGAGAAAGAGAGAAATGGAATGGTGACAGACAATTGTCAGTATGGAGTATGAGGGGAGAGAAAGAGAGAGAGATGGAGGGGTAAGGGACAGCTGTCCGTATGGACTGAGGAGAGAGAGAAAGAGATGGAAGGGTGAAGGAGAGCTGTCAGTATGGAATATAAGGAGAGAGAGAGGGAGAGAAAGAGGTCAGGTTGAGAGAAAGGGTGGAAGGAACAAAAAAAGTGAGAACGAGAGGGAAACGGTGAGTATGGAGGAGAGAGAGGAAAAAGAAAAAAGTGGGATAGAGGCAGACGGACAGCTGTCAGTGCTGAGTCTGTGGGGAATTCCACAGCATTGATTTGAACTGGACTCACAGTGAAAGAGAGAGAGGTTAGAAACAGAGAGGACAAAAGAGGTAGGGATATAGACTGTCCTGTGGAACAAGAGATATGAAGAGAGAAAAGAGAGAAAAGGGCAGAGAGTGTTAAAAAAGTGAGGTGGTGACATCAATTGTTGGGTTTCAGATGATACCAGAACATTCTATGAGTATGAGGAGAGAGAGAGAGAGAGAGAGATGGAGGGGTGAGGGACAGCTGTCAATATGGAATATGAGGAGAGAGAGAGATGGAGGGGTGAGGGACAACTGTCAATATAGAGTATGAGGAGAGAGAGAGAGAAAGAGAGAGAGAGAGAGAGAGAGATAGAGGGGTGAGGGACAGCCATCAATATAGAGTATGAGGAGAGAGAGAGATGGAGGGAGGGAGGGTTGAGGGACAGAGAGAGAGAAAGGGAGGAGTGAGGGACAGCTGTCAATATGGAGTATGAGGAGAGCGAGAGAGAGAGGCTAGATCAAGTTTCTGTATTTGTTTACAGAATGTGGAGCAGAATTAACCTACACAAATCATAAGCCAAACATGAAACATGCAGTTATCTGTGTTAATTTGGAGGAGCTGTATGGCCTCCACTGCGTGTACTGCTCTGAAATTCCATGCAAAATACTTTTGGATGTTTAAATAAACTTTCACATATAGGGCCTAAAGCATGTGGCAGAGTGTACAAAAACATGGGCTTGTGTGTGTGCACTACCCTCAAGAATCCAGGAGGAGGCAGTGTTGTATTACTAATTACCTGCATTTGCTTCACTGTCCTTTATATCAGCTCGACATTACATTAAAACATTAAAAGTGTCCTTTTGCTTATCGGTGTAAAATATGCAAATAGGTTCAGAATAATGGCTTCTATGACATTTTCTAATAACAATTGTAATGTAAGTTGTTTATGTTTCATCATTTTGTATTTCGTTTCTCAGGCTGATATTACATTAAACATTACATTAAAACATTAAAAATGTCCTTTTGCTTATCGGTGTAAAATATGCAAATAGGTTCAGAATAATGGCTTCTATGACATTTTCTAATAACAATTGTAATGTAAGTTGTTTATGTTTCATCATTTTGTATTTCGTTTCTCAGGCTGATTATCCAGTCCGATAGCAGAATGAACTCCTCACTTTGGGTTGCCAGATTCTACAACTAAAACCAGTTTGTAATAAATATGATGTGTCTTCAGTATGACAGATAATGGCATCACGAGTTTGGTTATTTGTATCCAGTTTAAAACCAGTAAAAGCAAAGTTACAGCTATTACCTTTAAAGTGCATTCACGTTCACATTTGTTTTGTTGTTTGTTTTGGGATAGCACTTTCCTGGCAAATCCAGAATGACATCTCTCTGTACTTTTTATACAGATTGATATCGGTCTGGTCTCCACGTCCTCCGTCGGCAAGGATAGTACATGTGGTAAATATTCATCACAGTTTTACATCGGATAAGTTAGTCAAGAAAAAAGTTTAAAATACAGGAAGCGGCGCTGCGTCCTAAAAAGTAATGCTTTTAATCACGTCATCAACACGGAAAATTACGCCCAAAATGCAAAAACAGTTTATGCACAAGAAACTGTTTCTTCTGACAATTTCAACATGCATTTAACAAACTAAAGGTGTCGTCCTGTATATTTTTCTTCTTGGTCAAATAATAACTATTCGATAAACTGGCTCTGTGCACAACAGTAGCCGGTTTATATCTATGAAGTACGTTTTTGTGTGTCGAGGCTAATGCTAATGCTAATTTCTGAGCCTAATAAATATGTAAATAACGCCACTGACTGAAACAATCCACACCTAAAAATAAATGGGTCGTCCTTACAACATATTTAATTTTGTTGTTATTAGACCTGTCATGATAATTACTATATCGACTTATCATTCAGTATATGAAACTTGGAACAATATGTTTGGGGACTCAATATTTATCGTGTGTACAGTTTATTTGCAACAGTTAGCATTAGCATTAGCACTGACATACAAAGACTACCTCTGTGTATGCCATCCCGGAAGTAAAATAACACCAAAATTGCCAAACTAGAGAAATTTTCGTGAAGTTGTTTAGCAAAAATCGTAAATATAATGATGTTAATGATGCTTTAGGGACAATGTGTCAAACCATATCCACTTTAAGAAAATGATAAACGAATTTTACAAGCACTGTAGCGTGTATTTCCTTACAGAAGTAGAAATGGTTGAAAATATGAGTAGTAGCACTTCTTTTGGCTGACAGTAGGGGGCAGACCCGCTCCAAGCCGGTTCTAAAGAGGAGAGGAGGGAGGGAAGGGGGGAGTAAATGTACTGTAAAAAATCTGGTTCTCTCATGTGAGTGGTTTGAGTGACAGGGGATAAGGAGCAGAGCTGTACTACCAAATGCAATATCTGTCTCATATACTCAACATATTAACTGTTTCTTATGAAGAGATATGAGGGATTATCTTATATGAGAATAGTCTTAAAGCGAGAGTGAGAATGTAAAAAGGATAGTTGTAGACTTGGGTTTAGAAATAAGGAAGATTTGTCATTTGGATTAAAGGTACAGTATGTAACTTTCTGGAGGCAGCGCGTCACCTGCGTGATCCCAAAGAAAAGGTAAAACTATACTTGGAGATAGATAGTTTAGTTTTATACCATACTGTGGAATATTACAGCCAAAGGAACAACATTTCCGTGGGAAGAAAAAGAAAGCCCTCGCCCAGGCCAAATAAGAGTCAGATTTTTTGCCAGATTTTTTTTTTTTTTGTGTCTATTTTTGGGCAAAAAAGAAGAACAAGAACAACAACTAAAAAGTGCTATGCTATGCCATGGTTTCTATGTGGTGTTGTACTGTATTTAACTTATAACAAACAAGGTTATCTTAATGGAATAAGACAGATAGATACAAATGAGGTGCGCTGTAACTTTTCACCTTGTTGTTAAAGATGGAGTAGGCTAAGTCACCTGCAAGTGTTTAAATTTTACAATATTATAATCACAACTAAACAACTAAAACGCATACAAGTTTTTCTCATTCTCAGTGTATGGACAGCACTGGCACTGATTAATGTTTGGCTGCAGGTGCTGGGGTTTAGGAAGTGACGATTCGGATCAGAGAGAGGCGTTATAGATTTATTTCCTACTGGTCATAGAACTTAAACTGACAGTTACTTTCTGGTTTGACCTTGACAACCAAAAGCATCAAATTAAAACATAAATAAACGGGATCATGTCCAATGATTTTGCAATGAAGAATAAATCAGCATTACAAATGTTTTCAGTAAAATCTATATGGTTTGAACATGTCTATGGCAAGAAAACATGTTTATCTCCTTGGAGAAAAACAGGTGATGCTACCGGGCCAAGTTACAGATCAGATCTGTGAAGAGGCGGACCCCGCTCACCGTTGGAGCAATAAAAACACCTGTAACTGAATAAATGCAAGATGTCATACTGTTGAATATTCAAGTAAAGCAATAACATCTCCATGAAGACAAGTATGGGACAGACCCTCCACCAGAAATGTTACATAGTGCACCTTTAAAGAGGGTGTTGACTTTCTGGAGCTTTCTACCATGTTATATCACGGTTCCCTCATCAAAAACATGCCTGAAGAGGTTTTATATGTCATCCATGCGGTGTTTCTGTCAATGCTCAGCCCATAAGCCAAGCTCCAACACGGCAATTCTCCATAAATATACAAAAAGAATGATACAAAAACGCTGATTGTGTTGCGATAGCTCTCTGAAAAGGGAGGGACTTAGCACAAGAAGCAGTGTCAAAAACGAAAGTGAAACTTATTAAACATGTTAATATGTTGTTTACGGTGAATATAGCCTTTTCAAAACCTTAAAAAGTTAACATGGTGATCTAAATATTTTATGTGTTAGCCATTAATACCCCCTCTTTAAATTCAAATGCATGTCACTGTTAAACCCCCCCACCCCACCTCCACTTCTCATTGCAGCAGATTGGACCTTGTTCATAAACATAACCTTGGCTGTATTCCTGTCACGCCTCCACGTCATTCTAAGTCCGTTTTGACCATCCTGCTCTGGCACCAAAGTCATTTTGTTTAGCTCAGAATAGTCCCACACTCAGCACTTTACCCCCGCGTCCTGTCCTTATCTTAACCGAATGACCACGGCGCTGTTTTTGATAGCGTACTTTATATTTTAGCCGAAAATTCTTAGCCGAGTCTTAGCAGTTAGTGATTGGAAAACATCAGCATTTCTACCCGGCCATGAAGAGATGGTATCGTTTTAATTAAATTTGACTTTTTTATTTATTTTTATTTTATTTTTCCCCTGGTGCAAACATCCCCCCTCTCGACTTGATGCGAGCCACGGTTCACACTTAGAAAAACAGGAGCAAAGCGATTCGTTTTTTGGCAGCTCGGGAAATCTGAGAAATGATTTGGCAGGAAGTGTGTCACGAAGCCGACGCGGGGACTTTAGTCGGATGTTTATTTCATTGTGAGGACAGATTTGAGACGGATTTGTAACGGATAGTACAGATAGGCAGTATTTCAGATTTCAGTGTGGTATGTTATGAGCCAAAACGTTTAACTTTTCTGGTGGAGGGTTACTGATTTGTCTCCATGGAGATGTTATTGCTTTGGCTGGAATATTCTACAATATGGCTTTAGACATTACAGTATGACTTTAGACATTTCTATATTGCATTTATTCCATTACAAGTGTTTTAATGGACAAAAATACATTGAAAAACACAGTTGTTACCGTGAATGAGGCTGCCTCTCCACAAATCTGACCTGTAATTGACTGTGAGGTTAAGCATCACCTGCTAGTCTCCATGCAGATAGACACGTTTAATGCCATATTGTTTTACATTCTCGACAAAGCTATACCATCCCCATGGAGACTAAATGCCTAAACTCCATCAACAGCCACATTTCAGATAGAGCTGCTAAACTGGGCAGTGCCTGCTTGGCGGACTAAAGGGGAGAGAGAAGGGACGGTGAGGCGGGGTCTAGAGGACTGAAGGGGAGAGTGAGGGGAAGGCGAGGTCTGGAGGACTAAAGGCGAGAATGAGGGGGCCGGAGGAGCGGGGTATGGAGGACTAAAGAGGACATTGAGGGGGGTGGGCACAGAGAGTGAGGGGAAGGCGAGGTCTGGAGGACTAAAGGGGACATGGGGAGGTGGGGCTAGTTTTGGAGGACTAAAGGGGGGAGTGAAGGGGTGGACGGACAGGCTCTAAACGGCTAAAGGGGAGAGTGAGGGGGGAGAAGGGGTCTGGAGGACTAATGGGAAGAGTCCAATTTTTGTGCAAAAAGTGTACTAGGAACACTCATTCCATTAAAACACAATCTACACAGTTTAGTTTGCCTTGCAGTTCCTTCTTTTTGTTAAAATGCAGATGGGACGGTACAGTCACAGCCGCTAATTTGTAGCACGTGTGTCTCAAATGCAGACGGCCTCTCCATCACATAATCTCGCAACGAACAGAACAAAATATAAAACTGAGATAAATAAGAGTTTGGTGCTTCGATTGTTGATTCTGCAAAAATCCGCGCTGTTATTCAGTCACCTGCTTTTTTTTTTTTGACTCAAATGGACCATGCGTCTCTCTGATTGGTTAATCCGCCTGTCAATCAGAACAAGACTGCAGAACAAGTCCGATGATGATTTATGAATTTGAGCAGGAGGATTCCGGAGTTTTATCTATGACGCAACTAAACGGGCAATATGCAAACGGAGAATTTTTGAGTGTTCAGAGAAGACAACTTTTGATTAATGGATTAATGAAACAAGTATGAATGAAACAAAATACATTAAAATGGTTAATATATATATAGGGGGATACATAATATATATTTTCTAACATAGCTAATTCTTCCACTATATATCAGTCTATTTTTTTATTTATTTATTTTATTTTTTTTTAAGGCACTATAGAAAACTGTGATGTCAGACACAATATTCCTATGTTAAATTCTTTATAACTCAACTGTGAAAATGCTCAGATTTTCACGCTTAGACACCTCCTTCCAGCATGTTACTATTTTACCCATATTCCGTTAATGGAGGGTCTTATTAAACCCGACAAGTTCATTTGTTTAAGTCATTTTGTGGGCGCGCGGGTCCCTAACGCCTAATGATTTATGAGGGCTGCCTCCGTTGCATCCTCGGACCTGCACACCTTCCGGACCGCCGACATGTCACCTTACACGGGAAATTAGTGTCAGGAAGTCCGCTGCTTTGGACTCGGGAATTAATCTCAGAGCAGACAGTGAGGAGAGGGGATGAGATGCGATGGGATTTGTCAGAGAGAGAGAAGGAGAGAAAGGAGAAAAGATGAACAGGAGAGGGAGGAGAGAGAGAGGAGCGGGGAAGGAAAAGAGGAGACAGAAGAGATGGTGGGAGAGGAGGAGAGACCGAGAGGGGAGGGGGAGAAGAAGAGAGGAGAGGGGGGAGAGTAGAAAGCTGAGAGAGAAGAGACCGAGAGGAAGATGGGAGGAGAGAGACATAGGAGGAAGAAGAGAGGAGCAAGGAGATAGAATTTATTCACAACTTTTTAAATGGGTGACCAATTTACTTTTGAGTGCTTCAAATAGAAAAATTAAACATGTAAACTAATGGTAATTTAGTTAAAGCCACAGTAGGTAACTTTTTAGACAAAAAATAGACAAAAAAAAAAAAAATGGTTGTGTTTACTGCACAGAAAAAACATGGATCCTTACTGTGAGCGAGCTTGGATCTCCACAAACCCGACTCTTATTTGGCTATAGCCATGGAAAATGTTCCAAAGTATGTTTTTAACATTCTGTTTCCATGGAATTGTGCAGGTGATGTGCCACCTCCATAAAGTTACATACTTCTTCAATACTATTAGCCAATCGGGGGCACGAACGGTCCATTCGTATCGAAAATAATAAAGGAAAAAAAATATCACAGGGGGCTGAAAAACATTGTGGATT
Organism: Periophthalmodon schlosseri; assembly: GCA_000787095.1. Taxonomy (NCBI): domain Eukaryota; kingdom Metazoa; phylum Chordata; class Actinopteri; order Gobiiformes; family Gobiidae; genus Periophthalmodon; species Periophthalmodon schlosseri. The sequence goes on from KN481589.1 coordinate 14,442, forward strand.
TCTGCAGAATCAATGAGCGAAGCACAAAACTTTTATTTTTATTTTATTTGTACATCACAGGTGACCAATGAGCTCCTTCGTTTCACGTGTCACTGAAAAAAAAAACAAATCTGATTGCACGATTACGTTGGACTGGCCTTGAGTAAAGAACACAGAGAGATATCAGTCTTGATTTGCCACCTTTAATCCATCATAAACTATTGTGTTTCGAAACCAGTTTTGAACAATTCAAAGCGTCTGAGAATTTTAACTAACCCTTTATGCAGTTTTCTCATTTCTTTCTTTTTCTGCTTTTGCAAAGAAAAAAAAAGTGAAAATTGAAATTCAAATCACATTGTCACTGCTGAATGAAATTGTTCTTTAAATATTCCAGCAAATACAGAATGCATTTTCCATGTTTCCTCAAAAATGCCACCATAAATAATGCATATGAATTTTACAAAAAGCAGCTCGCCGTCCGCCCATTTTAACTTAGAGTGAATCCCTGTTTCTCTCTTTAAACATTCAGATGCTTCCAGGCTGTTGGATCTGGGGACTTTTCCGGACTGGGGAATGAAAAGACACGGCGAGCGACATGAAACGAAATTAAATATTTACAGAAATCGCTTGTCAAAACAGAGACAGAGGAAATCACGGCTCGTTTGGATGCCCTAAATTAGATCCATCTCGTTTTAATGAGATGTGGATATGAGGTTAAACGGATCATATTTGAGTAATTAAAAAGTCTATGACCAAATTAAATGCACAAAACAGAAATCCATGTTTGATTGATTCAGTATTTCCAAAGGTAGATTAAACAAATGGATGTTAGATGTAAAGAGATAGTGAGTTAAGTGTTTGCCCATAAATGAGAAGGTGGCCAGTTAAAACTTAAAGACCCTGTTCCTGATTTTTTTTTCCATGTATTTGGCAAAATTTGTCTTGTCCTAGCTTATACAGATGTATTGTATAAGCAGCTCTTGAATAAACAATATGCCTGATATCTACTGTCTACATCTAATTATAAAGCATTTTATTGTCTGATAATCAGGAAGTGCATGGTTAGCATGCTAGTTGCGGTTAGCATTACACTGACGGCAAAACTCTGCCCTGGTCTCAGAGAGTTGTGAAAAGAGCCGTTCCAAATAGGAAGTGAACATGGGCGAGCTTCTGACTCCAATTCACTTTACATTGAAAAACTGTCGCTCCTCTCTCTGTAACTGCTGCTTTTATTTCGCTATGGTGTCCGTAAATCAAGATATGAACTTTAATCAGACGCCTTCTTTCCCCGAGGTCGCTCCCACTAGCATTAGCAACAGGTGTAACTGACACCGTTGCTAAGCACCCACTTCCTGTCAAACCAGCAGTGCGGAGGGGAAGGGGCGTTACCTTCAACGGCCTCGCTCCATATTGGCTCTTTGGTTGCTATGATACTCGCGGTCGGAATTCCGAATATGGAACTCGGCTCCAAATTTGCTCCTGTAACCGCTAGCCTCGATGAGCTTCATTTGACTGGAGCCGAACGCTTTGAGTCACGTCACACTCCATTAGTCTACACTCTCTGCTCACTCCTCCCATTTTCTAGCCCAGCAACCAGCAGAGTGGAGACCAACCCACTTTGCCGTCAAATGCGCGCGGGAGCTGTGCTGGGCAATTGCGTTGATTTGACACCGGACCATAAACCAGCCCTAAAGCAAGTGTTTGGAATCAGAAACACCTGGCTGTAATCAGGGCAGTCTTTCGTGATGTCACCTAGTACTACAAACTTAGATGTAGGCGTTTTTGACCAGAAAGTTGCAAATTTACCTAGCTGGCACTAAAGTGGCAAAATGGCTAGGAGCAATAGGACAATACTATTAAAGCACCATATACACAGTTCAGTAGCAGAAAAAAGTGGATTTAGTGTTTAGTTCCACTTAAAGTTTTCAAATAAAGTTTTATACATATTCTTTAGGCTGCCAGTTGGCCCAAACACAATATTGGCCTTTGGGGTTAATCATTCTTTATAACTACTATTATCCACAGTTAAGTCTCATTTTAGATCAACTTTAGCTCTAATTTGCGCCTGATATACTCCGCATTCACATCTGGAGCTTCTCGTAAAGTCAAATATTTTCTTAGGTGGTGCTTGGTGTGAAAATTTAAAGGTGCACTAAACACCAAATTCACTTTTTTAGGGATAAATGGGTCCTATATAGTCCGTACTAAACATTTTTGGCCTTATTGTGCCATTTTAGAGCAAACTTGTTACAGTACAGTTCTGCTGAGTGCCACGAGGCCTGACGGTGCCTGGAAATGAGGAAAACGGTATAATCCAACCCAAATATCCACTCCGGTTCTAGACTGTCGCTGCTCCGGGCACTGCTCACTTTGTTGCAGTTTTTGGAATTTGATTGTGGGTGGAGTAAGCTCTGGCACAGGTGTTTAGTTCGCCTTTTAGAACCTCTGGCACATAGCAACAAAATGATTGCTCCCAGAGAGAAGGTTCAACGGCAGGCGGCCTGGGTACATTTTACGACCAATTTAGAAGCATTTACATTTAGAGACTGAAATATGAATAAACCCTATGCATTTCAGAACATGTCTGGAGAGGTCTAAACTACAGGGGTAGTTACACAGAATGAGACACCAGCTAAGGTAAGAAAATGTTCTTTGCAGATCTAAATATGTCTCATATTTAGTTTTCTGCAACATTTCCTTAGTTTAGCTAGGTCAGCCTTTGCAAATCAAGGCCATTCAAATTGCCCAACCATTTTTCTCTATAACTATATGTAACCCACCTGGTTAGAGTCAGATAATATTTCAATTGTTTTGAAATAGTTTTATTTCGCGTTTTCATATATTAGTGGTTTAACTTTGAAAACGGAAATTTATTTTGATGGGAAACAGGAAGTAGTATTAACACACACAGATAGCTTAACGAAAAAGGTATGAAAAAACGAAATATAATGTCTTGAAAGTGACAAATGTTTAAGTATATGTTCTAATATGACTGAAACTTCTGTTTAGAGGTGGGAGAACCGTTGATGAAGCACTTTTAATTTACTGAATCACTCCGGAGTTAATCTTCTTAAACTAGCACTCACATATTCTCATAGACTGTATGTATTAAGACACCCCCTTGTGGGCATGCTGGCTCATTATTTTGGGTATTTTGCACATTTTAAGTTCATTTTGTAAAGAAATATATTGCTAAAAGCATTTAATTGATTATGTTAGAAGGACAATTTATGGTGATATGCACTGTGTCATTAAAGGTGTAGTATGGACATTTTACACTGCAAAAGAAACTAGTCATACTTGCTAAATGTGACTCAAAGTAAAAAGATGAAGATAAAATTGTCATTTTAAGTTATCTAAAATGGGAAAACCCAGCAAAGCTGTGATTTTTGTTAATTAAAACAATGTATTTCAGTTCCTTTATCTAAAATTCTGTTAAAAAGGTTTGCAAAGTGAGACAATACACATCAGAAAATATGGTTTAAGCATTATACTGTAAAAGTTAATGTATTTTTCATAAATAAGTGAATGCATTGGTAAGATGTGATCATGTTATTACATTTCATTGAAGTTACTATGGGTTAAAATGATATATTTTAACAATAGGAGACATTTATTTGGGGAGTAACTGTAGTTACCTACTTGTTACCTATATTTAGTTATTTTCCATTTGATAAGATAAATTTATGTTGTACAACACCTTTATAGGGACCTTTATGTGAATCTTGTGAACCTAATTGCAATTGCATACATGAGAATTTGGATTATAAAACCTGTTTTGCAAATGCAGGTCAGGTTTTTTGACTTCACGGAAAAATGATGCTCAGCCTTGGTGTCTAACGAGGTTGATGAGATCTTTTTATGGCGAGCCTCCCAGCCAAACTGTGAGCCTCTATCACCTCATACAACGGATCCTTTGGTAGGATTGTGTCAGTCCCACTGATTGACACCAACGAGAGCCTACTTTGGATACATTCCATGACTTGACTATTCCTCTGACTTACTGACTTGAACATTGATTGAAGTTGCAAGGAAACACTTTTCAGAAAGAACATTTCCCAAGGGACACTTTAATTTTTAGTTTATTCTGGGCCCATATGTTGCAATTGTAACTGTTTGGTGCACTCTTTTTATATTTTTATAATTTAAAGTTCAGATTTAACTACAATTACCTGTGTCCATTTGTTGTTGCTATATCTCAGCTCCTACGAACGTAGAGGTCGAGACGTGTACATACCTTGAAATAGGTTACACATAATTATTGCGGGTCTCAGATGACATCACAGCATTCTATAGGTCAGTAATATTTAATACAGATGGGGGCAGCTAAAATTAAAATTGTTAAAACGCAGTTTTTTGTTGTAATATAGCAGATTCTAGGGTCTAGTCACTAATTGAAATGGTCAAATTCAACATTTGTGGATTTATTACTTGGATATTTCATGGCAAAGTTGTATGTAATTAATAGGGAAATTTGTCTCTTGGCCCCTACCTGGGTGTATCATCTGGGTGTATATATGTCATCTGGGTGTATGTATATATCTGTATTCATACACCCAGATGGTACAGATGATACATACTCCCAGATAAGAGGAGAGCCACTTTTCACTATTGATTACACTGTACTGTAAATTCACAAATGTTGAATCTGCCCCTACGCATTTCTATGGGACATTGTAGCTGTTTTCTCAAAATGCATAGGGACCATAGGATCACCCCTTAAAGTAGCGCCTACATACACCAAACAGTCTTGTACTTAATAAGATTTTGACGAAATGTACAGAAGGATTTGTTGATATCTAATTCCAAACCTGATTTTATTAAACTTTTAACTTCAGAAAAAATGAGACAAAATCTGATTTTTTTAAGGTAAATTTTCAGGATTTTTTAAATTTATTTATTAATTTATTTTATTTTGTTTATCTCAAATACTAAATAAGACAAAATCCCCTCTGTAATTTTTATTTATTTATTTTTTTGTATCCAATATGACAACAAAATTAAGCAAGAAATTTAAGCAAGAAATTTCAACCTGGGTCTTTTCATGTTTCTGTTTTAAATATCCCAATGTCAATTTTGGCATTTTTTTTACGCATACAGTGCCTACTTTTTATATGAAAAGATTATATGATGAAAAACTTGCAATACATTTTGTTATTACATTTATGTAAGTGAACTACAGGAGACGTTTTGCATCGATATATCTAAATTTAAAGCAGCCCTAGTTTGCAAATTTGACTTTTCAGAGCTTTTCGTTGTGATGACGTTTACGGAGACGTCATCTCCCATTAGGCACCTCAGTTTTCTAACATTTAATTCAGCCGACTTGTTTCTTTTATTAAGTCGCTTTAGATGAATATTGTGATTTAAAATGTCTCATTTATAACATAATGATCCACGAGTGTCATAGATTATAACTATATAGCAGACACAAGCACAATAGGTCTTCTTTAAGAATTTTCCTATTCACCCGCAGTGTCTCACCTTATTAAAAGCTTTGAAAAGTCAGTTTTTGCACAATATGTCTCCTATTCTATTTCTGAATCCAATCTTGTATTTCAGAGACGTCTTATATGAACTAAACCTGGTCATTACTTAATAGAGCAACCTCTGGAGGGACTTTTGACCTGTCCTATTTCCTTCCGTATTTTTATCCCTCCGCGTTAGAGGTTATGAATAATTGATGATTAGTTGCCCACAGTCGTGTTCATCACGTTTAACATTTACTTTTGCATATTCAACAAAATGACCCGGAGTGGCTACAGTGTAGAGAAAATGGACCATCAGCCAAAATTAACTTTGTCTGGCCTATTTCGTTAATGACAATATTATTCCCAGAGCACAGTGTGTTGTAGGGAAGTCTCTGTATCGAAGTGTGAGCAAAACAAAGGAGGAACGAACCAAGATTTTTGACTATAATAATGTTTTAAATATTTATGACACATTTGGGGTAGTTTTATTCTATCCGAGGAGCTACGCGACATATTAGAAGAAAGCTTGAAGAAAGTCTGGATATCTTCAAACATATTTAAAGCCAAAAAGTGTGTTGGACTGTTTAAAAATGGAAAGCAACATTCAGCAGCAATTGATACTTTGCAGCTGATGTCATCAAGATTCTCTGGGGGAGTGATGCTAATGTAGGCACTGCTCTGTCTGAAGCTCTGTTACTCAAGTTAGACTTTAATCCGAACTTTGTTTTGACACAGTTTGACCATAAATAACTGAGCTATTCGGAACTACAACAGGTGAGCTAATGTGTGCAGTTAAACAAGTCCCTTTCAGATAACATTTCTTCTTCCCACTCCTTTTTGAGCTTAAATAAGAAAAAAAATTGTGAAATGTGCATTAAGTGTCCTTGATACATGTGCTCGAAATAAATAAATAAATAAAACAATAAATAACAATAGCCAACAGTTTGTTCAGTCAGTCACTCTTACCTTTTGCGGTTGAAAATCAAACACCTAAACAGAATCATGGACGTATTGTATTGTATTGATCACAGGCTCCTGAAAATGCGTCGTTTAAATCCATTTAGTATTTTTTCTTGAGTTTTCAGACAATCTTACAACTTTTTTGGCTGCGTTTGCTAACGTGGGCATTGGGTTGCCGTGTTAATTGCAGAAACATTCCACCATAGACGTGCATGTTTTTTTATTTTTTTTGCAGTGAACACCTGTAATTAAATAAATACAACTCCAGTTCCATTATTTATTTGTCTGGGGTCGATGCAGACTGTTGTTGTGCCATTGGCTCATATGAAATTGTGTTGGTAGGTCTGTCACGATAACAAATGCCACTGACGCAAAAACCCAGGAGCAGATTTAAACCACAAAACTATTCTTAATCTACAATATTGTTAAAAAAAAAAACCCCAAAAAACATGAGCTGCAATAAATAAACAGTAGAAGGAAACACTTTAGTACTTAGGCAGATTTAAACCACAAAACTATTCTTAATCTACAATATTGTTAAAAAAAAAACCCCCAAAAAACATGAGCTGCAATAAAACAGTAGAAGGAAACACTTTAGTACTTAGTTTGCATGTGTAATGAGTCATAGAAGTTATTTATTCAGCCTTCTACGACTTAAATCTTATTATATAGACAAAAATTAACCAAAAATTTCCCAGTAGTGAATAGAAAAAGTTCACGCGATAAATACTGAACCCAAATAAATATAGTTCCAGCTTTTTCATATTGAGCGCTAAGTCTATATATATTAATTATCGTGACAGGCCTAGTGAGCCTACTAAGAGCACAACTGAAATTTAAAATGCTTTTTCCTCGCTGAGTGCATTACATTTCACACATTTCGCAATTCAAACACAGCATTCTCTCCAGCCGCGGCTACATTTCACCTCTGTATCCTCTTTGCATAGCTCTCATTTACATTCATCCATGTTTCCATTTCAAACAACCGCAGGTCAGCTAGCTCTGAACTGCTAGCTTGTTTTTCTCTTCTCTTTTAACCAACGCCGCTCCAAATTGCTCGAGGTGTTGCGCACAAAACTGCCCCCAAAAGGTCCTGCTACATTTGAATTTGTGATTTTTTTATTTTTTTTATTTTTTTTTGATGGCAGTAGTTCGCTTTACTTCTTTTTTTTTTTTTTCCCCTGGTTGGACATTTTCAGTCGGGCGAAGAATATTGATGATGCTGCAAAATGGTCTTTTCATTTCATTGTGTTATGTGTCTTGCTCTGGGGCACGTCGTCGGCTGGTGCTGTGATGTGAACATGGAGAGGGAGAGAGAGGGAAGGGAGGCGGGTGAGAGAGAGATATTAAGGGAGAGAGAAAGGGGGTGACAGAGATGGGAAAAAAGAGATTGCGAAAAAAGGGAAGGGAGGGAGATGAGAAGAGGGACAGAAGAGTGAGGGTGAGAAAGGAATAAAGGGGGAGAGAGAGAATGGGAGAGGTTAAGAAAGAGAGGGGGAGGAGAGGGAGAGCATGGAAAGGAGAAAGAAGGCGGGAGAGAGAGAGGAGGGAAA
>KN481589.1:25371-42817 GCA_000787095.1 Periophthalmodon schlosseri
CGTTTTAGTTTTACTGCAGTCATTTGGATCAAGATGAAGAAATGTGAGCAAATAGGGTTATGCACGGGTTTCAGCTTCTGTTATATTGAACATTTGGAGAACTTTTTCCCATTCAAAACATACGCAGTTGTGTTTTAAAGAAGACATAATACGCTTTTGTCTGAATGAATCTACTGCACATCACGTCAGGTTTTTGAAGTTGTAGTGTATTGTTCTGTAGCCTGCTTTTGTATATTTATGGAAGATGGCTGGCACGGGTGACGTGAGCTTTGTAGGCTCGTGCTACTAATCGTAAGGAGGGTTCGATTTGTGCCCGAGAGAGATCGCTAGATTACTCAAACATGCGTGGATGGCATGGCATGTTTTTGATGAGGGAACGTTATACCATGGTACAAAGCTCCATCTTTAATGCAATAGCACGACTCATATCAGTGACTACAACGTAATATTTTTCACACCAGCGTTGCTTCGTTTTACAATATATCTCTGGCTAATGGCAAAAAACCAAAACAAAAACCAAACAAAAAAAAACAGACAGTTTCACAGCTTCCACGCTCTGCTGATCTGGTGGAGCTTGCCATCTACTGGCATCTACTGGAATTACAATGTGGAAAACAATTAAATTAGGTACTAAGAAACGTAAGTTGATGTAAGCACACAAGAGCAATGAACGCGCTTTAGCGGCAGAAATGTTCAAAACGAGTCTGGTGATGTTTCATGCAACTGTGGAGGGTCTCTAGCTATGACATCACAGTTCCAGGATTTTTCAAACCATGTGTCAGAGGTAAAGGACTTTTTACAGAAGATTAGCGAAACCAGCGTGAATGATGCAAAATAAAACTCCAGGCTTGTTTTTTTTTTTTTGTGAGGGAGCAGAATTTTAATATGGTTAAAAGCTCAAAAAGCATAATATGTGTTTAATACTATAGCATGATTCATATCAGTGTGTACGACTTCATATTTTCACACCAGTATTGCTTCTTTTTATTGTGTAGTTCCTTCACCATCGCCCAGGCTCACTTCTCTCTTTTCAACCACCTTATACTGTACAAACATCATGGAAATCCAACTTCTTAGTATCTGGGGAAATCGCAAACACACCCACTGCCGGTGTTCCAGCAGAGGCAGTAATCCTGAACACCGCTTCTCCGGGAGGTCCTGTCACTCCTTCAAAATAAAAGCTTGACTGACACAACTTTGAGCTTTACTGTGAAGGACTGACAGGGGATCAAAGGAGTTGTTTTTTTTCTTTTCCCCCAATGTACAAGGCAACAAGCCAAGCACAGATGCAGTGGTCTAAACCTTAAGCAGAACCTAGTTTGAGAAGTGTCCAAATGAGGTGTAAGCAGGCGTGGTGTGCTCCGGCGCTTTGCTAATCGATTTTCTAGCGAGAGTTTGAATTCTGGTCAGGGCCGCTGGCAGGTGAGGCTTATCAAACTCAGGCTGCAACAGAACGGAAATGCTAAGCTAAAGAGACGCGCTACACAGCAATGTACAGGCAGAGGTGATCCGCATTGAGTTATTTTTACTTAAAGTTTATGGGGAATTTATTAACGCAAAATAATTAGATCACCTTTAATTGTTTTGAAAATTGCCGTGCATGGGTGGCGTAGGCTTGTGTGCTGACTCTTGGACAGGCTCGTACTGATAATCATAAGGAGGGTTCGAACAGGGCCGGGAGAGATTGCTAAAATACTCAGACATGCACGGATGACATCTAAAAGCACTTTAAGCAAGTTTTTGATGTCTGAAGTGATGTTATAACATGGTAGAAAGCTCAAAAAAGTTGGTTTTGCATAATACCCCCTTCACAAGTTGTAAGCAACTTTTGGAAGAAATTGTTTTGTTGAAAGAGTTGTGCTTTGTTTTATTCATGCAGATTTGAGTAATCCAGCGTGTGTAGTGACGACTTTAGATAAATTGGCTTAATTTATTTGTAGAGCTTGGAAGAAGCAGCAGGCTTTCTTAGTTAAATGAGTTGTGTTTGTATATTTTATGTCTGACAACTGGCCTCTTTTGGTAATTGTGTCTTATAAACCAGTGAAAGAGCTGAGCACACAATGCAAGACACAACAGTAAAATGAATTCATTCATTTAAATTTTAAACTAGCAGCTACCATTTTTGGGTACTTTCTGTGCAGGGTTTGCATGTTCTTATTTCTTTTGGGCGCTCCAGTTTCTCCCATCAGCCTGAAACATGTACAGTAGGGCAAATTCAATTAAAGGGCCTGAACCCATTTTTTTTAGTATTGAGCAAGATTTGCCTTGATCCTGTACATATATATTGTATAAACAGCTCAACAGAGGTCTGCATTCTGTATCTTAAAAAATGTTTTATTGCCAGATAATCAGGAAATGCGCATTACTGTGCTAGTTGTTGTTAGCTTTACCGTCACGGAAAAAAACTGTGCTCTGCTCTCAGAGTTGTGAAAAGCACATATAAACTTGCTGTGAATATTTAGGATGCTTGGAATGACTAAGGTAAGTGAGGAAGAACTTTGGACCACTGCAAACCGTTTAAAATGAACTAGTTCTGTTCATGTTTTTAGAGAGGTACAGCACCTTTCAGATCAAGCCTTGCTGAAGATCTGGAGAAGGGTTTCCGGGTGCTGCACTGTTATTCTGAGAGATGTAATTACATTAAATGCTGTTGCACGGATGAATAAACCAAACTGTTTTCAGTTCTAACTATATTATGTATTTTTTTATACTGACTGACCTCGACAAATGCATATAATCTAATTGCTGTGAGTCCCTTTGAAAAGACAGTTATGACCTCAGCTGAATTTAATCAAAATATTAATTAAAACATACATCAAATCATTCATTGAAATTGATGAAATGTTGGTATGAGATTCTTGAGCTTTCAAACATGTAACATACACTTTCAATTTGTGTTGTGTCCTTGGACAAGACATCTCTTCAACTTATATTTATAAATGTGTAATGGGAGTGGGAGATTAGTTGAGGTTGCAGGTGACGATGGCACACATTTGTAACCTCACTCCCATCAATCTACCCCAAGGCAGCTGTGGCTACAGAAATAAACTACTGCCAAGATGTGTGTGAGTAGTAGTAGTAGCGATTGTAGTAGTAGTAGAGGCCTCTACTTTGACAATGTTTAAATCCAGGCTCCAAATGGTTCTGTTTAGCTGTGCTTATGACTGAATGTAAAATTAATATTAAGAGAGAAGAGTGCAGAATAAAAAACAATGATTATTTATGTTTTGATTTGTTTGTATTGTGACTTTAATGTCTTTCTTCTTCTGTAAAGCACTTTGAATTATTTTTTGTTCAAATTGTGCTATACAAATACATTTGCCTTGTCTACTGATATCAGTAGAACACATGATGGATGTTTTCATGCCTAAATTATTGGACGAGGACCTGACTATTTCCAATCATAATTTCATTTGGGTTACAGTGTATAATGCAACTATCACCAGCAAAATCCAATGCATTAAATCAAGAGGGGTACAGAGGTGCAGATAAATGAAAATAAATTAAATTAATGCAAAAAACTGACGATAAACCAGAATTTGTTTATTGTTTATGCTAGCTTTAGCTTTAGCCTCGTCTCACAGCGCCACAAATTTGGAATACTGAGTGTTTTTGTGATTCGCTGAGATCAGTCTTATGCGAGTATAACTCAGGCACGATTTAGATTTTATTAAGTTAATATTAGTTATGTTGAGGTGAAGTCAGTTGTTCACGTAGCAGAGCCTTGTCCCTGGACCTGGAGCATGGAAATGCAACTTGGCTAGAGTTACTGCTTGTCCTCCAACAGGTGCGTGACTAGCACCTCCCCCCGCGAGCCGGTCCCAGGTCCCAAGTGTTCCAGACCCCTTTGGAAGGTAGTACCTCCAGTGGTCCGCTTTGGACCCCTAAAAGGGAGTGATATGGATCGCTTTGTGCAGTGGAAACACTCAGGGTCTGCCTTATACCAGCCCGTACCGGCCCTATGGAAACGAGGCTTAGTAGTGCCAGTAGTAGCGTACTGCAGAAGTAGTAGTAGTCATAGTTGTTGCATTAGTAGCTGCAGTTGTAATGACAGTGGTACTAGTAGTAGTGTTAGTAGCATTAATATTAAAATTAGTAAGTGGTAGTAAATAGTAGTAATACAGGACCAAAGAAATGCAGTGTTAAACAGAAACACAGTCAGGCATAAGAATGTGATTCTTTCATTCCTGAATTATTGGACAAGGACCTGACTATTTCCAATCATAATTTCATTTGGGTTACAGCGTTATCTGCAGATTTTGCTTCACAGTTTCCTTTAACAAGAAGAACCTGATTACCATGGTCACAGCGCTGAAGACTTTAGAATATTTATCTGTCAAAAGACTTCGGTTCACTCTGGGTCCCTCTCCCCTCTCTCCTCTCTCACCTCGTCTGCTTTGAAGTGTCCAAATTGGATGGCTATCGCAAGCTCCTTGTTAGCTTTTGCCAAGTGTCAGAATGTTTCTTTAAATTGCCCCGATGTAATGGAAGTCCGAGTTGGTGCCACGGAAGGGAAATGCGATGGGGAAAGCCTTTCATTCAAATGACTAGCTGCAAGCGTGTTCAGCAGTCAGTGTTAGGAAAAACTCATTTAGAGAACACGCAATATAAGCCATAAGAGACCGCGGAGATAAGGGATATAATAAAGTTTCAAAAAGCGTTAGCATTCACACAAACACCCCACACGCTGCAAAAACATAAAAAAAAATGGCTTGAGTTCATAATGTCTTGTTTTCAGTTGTTTTGTATCTTTCTTGTATCTTTTTTAAATGCACTACGCAACTTTTCAGATAACTACGGTGACTGAGTGGTTGACTGCTCTTGTGGCTACCTGGATTATCACATTTTGAAACCGTTTTGGTTTTTGAGAGTTTTTGACATTGTATCATGAAATGTAATCAACTAAGAAGTGCAGAATGTGCAGTTCAAACTACAGACGTTAGAGACAGTTGGATTGTGTGTTATGAGCTGTTTTTTCCTGTATCCATGATGACCATGGAAGAAGCTAGCTAAGAAGCTAATTATGGACCTTTGAGATGTTGCAGACTTCTATCTATCTTATAGTGGAAGGTCAACCATCGTCACTCCATGGAGATGTTATTGCTTTGCCTTGAATGCTCCACAATATGATCTTCTATGGACTTCTCAATCTCCATGGAGAGGAGAGCACGTTGGCAGTACGTTTTTCCATTTTGATTTTTTATTGTGCAGCCTAATGCCATACTGAGGATCATTCCAGGCAAAGTAATAGCATATCTATGGAGATAAGCTTACCTAGACAGCCAGAACCACACACTTTGGCAAAACTTTACAAAGAAGAGTGGGCCTGGAACCATATCCTGTCTCCTTGATTCCAGAGGGTGCGATTGGCAGGTGGATTAACCAATCAGAGATACGCATATTCTGCTCAGGTAAAAACAAATATGGCAGCTTACATGTAAAAAAAAAGAAAAAAAGAAAAAAAACAGAGAGGATTTCTGCAGAATCAACTATCGAAGTACCAAACTCTTATTTATCTCAGGTAAAATAAGTTATATATTTTGTTGTTGTGAAGAATTTTCGAGAGCTGTCTTTTGCTTTTGAGAGACACATGATACAAATTAGCAGCTGTGGTTGGACCATCCCAAGCTCTATGGTCCAGCCCTCAAAACTCAAAAACGCATGAATCAATCAAAATACCACTTTGATTAAGTTATGTATAACATGGTTAAAAACTCATAAAAATCAATTTTACAGGATGGTAACTTGACTTGAGGTTCAGGCGGGAAGACTCGGACTTGAAATTATGCCTTTGTACATGCTTTCAATTTCAGATGTCAGATATTACTAAAATATGAAAAAAAAAAAAAAATCATGCATTCTTTTCTTTACAAACCGACATCCTCGGTTTCAAGACTTGAAAAACAACAGTATTGACAGGCTTGGAAATTCTGCGAGACAAGTCTAACTAAGCATTTTGACAAACAAGAATGCGCTCACAAGGCTAAGAGAAATGTAGTTAAGTTTTACAAGACAGATACAGCGAAACAAGATTTTGACAGGAAGCAGTGAATATAAAGACTTGTTAAAACAGACAGGCAGAACAAGGTTAAGGAGAGAAGGAGAGAGAAAAACAGACGGGGAGAGAAAGACAGACAAATTGAAGAAGCTACAGACCACAGTAGACAGATACATTGGCTGAAGACAAATGCTGCAAAACACATGTAACCCCAGTGCTAGGAAAATTACCATGGGAAAGTATTTAAATTCTTGACTAATTGCTCCCTAAAGCCCCACTGTGTAACTTTTTTTTTTTTTTATCCTAAAACAGACTACGTGTTTTATTATTATTTTTTTTTAATGTTTTCATTGAACTGAAAAACCTGCATCCTTAATGCATGTTAACTAACCTGACTAGTTTGGCCTGGATGAAGGCCTCGCCCAGCTTTTTTTCCATGTTGTTCCTTTTGCTAAAACCTTCCACAGTATGGCACAAACCTTTTCTTCATGGAGAACATTCAAAAGTATGGTTTTAACTTTCTATTTCTATGAAATCATGCAGGTGACGTGCCACCTCCAGAAATATACACAGTGTTATTTTAAAGATGGGGAACTACAATCCCAACTAACCTGGGTTGCCAGTGCCTTAACCTGCAGCTAGAGGACACATACATGTTTCTCTCATTCTCAGTATATGGACAGGCCATGCCTCATGTGAAAGCTGAGGAATCTCCAGAATTCACTCACTGAGCTGCAGAGGCTGCACTAGCACCGATTAATGATGGCTACTGAGCGCAGAGGCTGCACTAGCACCGATTAATGATGGCTGCAGGTGCTGGGATTTAGATAGTGATGATTCAGATCAGAGAGAATTTACTTAATTTCTAACTAAATTGCCAACCCAAAGTGAGTAACTCATTAAGCAACTGGATAGTTGATCTTGAGAACTAAAACACCAAATGAAAACATCAACTTGAACATCATTGCTTTTTGTAAGAAAGAAAAAGTCAACATAATTGTTATCCCTAAAACTATGTGATTTGAACATATTTACTTTGTGTCTGGGAACACAAATTATGTACAAGTTGTTCTTCTGGTCTGGTAGTCTTACCTGCAAAACTTGTGTACTGACAATCAAAATAATGAATGCATCTTGCTTTATGTTTCTCAAATTTGACTGACTTCAATCAGCCCATTAGTCATATCAGTCATTACCAAACCTCTGTTTAGCATAATAGTACTGCCAAAATGCCAAAACACACAGGTAATATTGTTTGGTAAAAGTACTAAAATATATTAAGCTCATAAATGTGAGTCATAGACATGTTCTGTCTGCATATTATCATTTGATTGTTTTGAGTTCTCCTGCTGTGTCCCCTGTTCCTCAGAGGAGACTCTCTGTTCCCCGGGAGATGTTGGCAGCCTGTGCTGATCCGTTCTGACCCTGATTATGGAAGGTCTCTGAAGTTCAACAAATGCGCTTCTAACTTCTCCATTAGGTATTTAAGTACACTTCATAAGTGCCTTGTTTATTGCTGCTGTTCTGTTGTTCATACTAATTCCTTCATACCAAGTAGATTCATATACAATTGCGTATATACAATCACACACACACACACACACACACACACACACACACACACACACACACACACACACACACACACACATATATATTTTTTTTTCCCCTCTCATGGCAACTCCCTCTCCTGCCTACTCCAGGGAGCAAGCAAAGGCCATTAACAATACAAATAATGTATAATATATGTTCTTTAATGTATTATTATTAATTAACATTATTATTTTAGTAATAAAAACATATGTAATTGAATAAATGCCAGATTAATCCGTTTAGGATAATGCAGTGGAACATGCCATGCAAAGCAATGACATCGCCATGGAGACAAGCCAGACTTCAGCAAAGTCAGAGCAATTAGAGCAGACCTTTTGTGAAAAATCGACTTTGTAGAGCTTTTAACCATGATATAGTTGTTTCCCCTAACCATTTACTCACACAAAGTTGTATTTGGAGTGTTTGAGTACATGTTTGAGTAATCTCTAAGCACTTCTCCAGTTGTATTTCCTTAACTGGTGATATGCGCAGAATTTGGCAGCAGAGCATAGTAATTTTAGTATGAATTGTAAAAATCCACTGCTCGCTAGTGTGATCTGCAGCTATCCATTGGAGGTGCCGACTCTTTGTTGTGATGACGTTTACGACGATGTCAGTTCTCATTGGGCACCACAGTTTCTAATGCGGAAGTCACTTGGAGTTTCTTTTATTAAGCCGTTTTAGATGAATATTGCGATTTAAAATGTGCAAATTAAAACATAATGATCCACGGACGACACAGATTATAGCTATATAGTAAACCAAGCGCAATAGGTCTTCTTCAATATATACTCAAGAACTTTGAATAGAATAGATAGTGTATATCTATTTTTGGTCATTTGGAGTCAGGTTTATTACTCCACTTTATTGAAAAAAATAAAAAAGTTGGACAAACTCGAACACATCCTATATTATAAAGTTGAAGATGAGTTTTCATTTGGTCCAAAGTAAATTGCGTGGTTTCTTTCTGTAACTTACATTTATTGAAGCCGCACAGTTCATATTTGCTGGGAGCGGAACAATAGAGCAGATATGAGAAACATCCGCGCACAAGCCAATCTAATCTAAAACCATGCCATTGAGTTAACGCCAAAACAACAGCCTATTTCTGCACTTGTGTGTCTATTCAGGGCTGATGGATTCAATCAAGATTCCTTTTAACTTTATAAAGCAAGGCCAAATAACTATCATGGCACAAATAAAACGTCTCATATTGAAGCCAATGTTGCTTTTGTGAGAGAAACTGTTCAACATTCAATTTTTTACAATATTCGGTCATTTTCTGTTTATGCAGGTAGCACTTTGTGAAATCTGTCTCAATATACAATGTTTTGTTTGTTTTGTTTTTCCAATTAAAAGCACACTGTGTAACTTTTCAAGTGAAGATTACACTACTTGCTTAGTATGTTCCACAGTGTGGCTTATTAAACACACAATGTCACCAGGTCAAGTTACAGGTCATGATAAAGCCAGGTGACCACTGCACATTTTTTGCCCTCTGTGATGTGAGATTTCTGAGGCCTGGGGCATGGAAACACAACTTGATTAGAGGTGGCCCCACCAAACTGACCTGTGCCAAGCCGGCCCCAAATGAACTACGACCATGAGACTTCACAAAGTGTCCCTTTAAATATACATGGTTTTGGTCACCAGATTGTATTAAAAAAAATGTATTAGAGCCGTTATAACTTTAAGGAGGTGTAGCACCTTTCCTGCATGATTCCATGGAAAATATAATGTATAACTTCTCCGTAGATATGGATATAAGATCGTGACCATATTGTGTTTCCATGGAAACAAGGAGGCAGAGGCCCTCCTTCAGACCAGGTAAGAGTCAGGTTTGTGGAAACACAAGTCCACTCACAGTCAGGACGCAAGGTTTTCAGTGCAACAAAAACATGCCAGAGTTGCACTTTGCTTGAAATAATTTTCCAGGAGTATTACGGGACATACTGAGTTATGCAATCAGAGCGTCTACAAACAGTTTATACAGTTTTTGTAATAATGACATGGTCTAAGCCTAAGGCTATGCCTCAAGTCCACAATTATTGCAAATTAATTACAGTATACACCAGTGCAAACACACTATATTTTGTTATGTAGGTGACCCAAAAATATTTTCTGGTGAAACTGAAATTAGATGGAGAACACACATGAACTCTATCATATTAACTTGGAATGGTACTTGTGAGTCAAGAGACATGGGGCTTTGGGGTTACTCCCCCTTGAAATGTACAAAATAGTTTTAATTTCCTGCATTTTGGGAGGATTTTAGAGAGGGTTTTTAAAAACGCAACTGCTCTAATAGGCCACAGGAAGTCTATATTAATTTGATCAATACTGTATTGGTATATTTTGGCCAAAACATATATATTTTCCAAGACATTTGGCCTTTTTTCTCATTTTCCATGTGTTTTCCATGTCTGGAAAACTGGTAAATTATTTTTCAGGTTTCCAGAATTTCAGGATGCATGGGAACCCCACATGTTTTTATTTTAGTCTGTTTTTTGTGTAAAAATATTACGTGGTGGGGTTTAAAGATGTCAGATCATATTTGCAAGTACAGGTAATTGCATTGTTCTCAGAAATTACTTCTTTGCTACAGAAGTATCTATAGAAATGTCCCTTTTGTTTGACCTGATTTAGTTTAACCCTGCTTTAGTCCTCGTATAGCTTTGGGTTATTCTTGCTTTAGCCCTGCTTTAGTCTTGGTACAGCCCGGGTTCAGTCCTGATTTAGCTCTGGTTTAGCCCTGATTTAGTCCTAGTTCACCCCTTACAGTCACAGTGCACATTCTGTCTGCCCCCTCCTCCTCTTCCTTTGTCCTTTCTGCTTTATTGCTCTCTAATCTCCACAGCTCCTCCTGGTGGGACATACCTCGCTAGCATTTTCTGCCCGTTCCGCCGTAGCCGAGGCGCAGAAATCCCGACTCTACAGTTTCAGTATGATTTATCGCCCCTCTGCCTCCTCTCTTCACATTTGTTTGTTTCTCGGGGTCCAGCGGTAATCCTTTTCCATTTGCAGACATGATGACCAAAGCTGAACCACGCTACTGGACTGAGAAAGAGGGACAGTGGTGGAGAGATGCCCTGAATGCACCTGACAGTATAGAAAATATAGGGGCAATAAATATACATGAAGCAGGCAGGGTAAGAGAAAGTGGGTAGATACAGAGGAGCGGTTAGAGACAGCAGAAGTGCATTGTCGAGATTTGTTGGGTCAGTAAGTCTAACTGTAAAACATAAAATAGAGTCCTTGGGGGGGAAAAAAATGTAAATAAAATAAACGTTTAGACACTATGGCACAAAGGGTAAATGGCTATACTCTGGCCCATATAGAAAGAATCTCTCAGGTTCAGCTCCTCTGGATGTGTGGGGCCTTTTGTGCGGCGTTAGCATGTTCTCTGCTGTTAAACCATCCATGTCCACAGTTTTGTCTGCCAAAGAACTTTCAGCAAGTATCCATCTTCCAGTCACGAGTTCCCACTGTCAAACTGAACTCCTTGATCACTTCCTGTTTATGTTACATCATCTGCAGGGCGTTGGCGTCTGATGCCACAGTGACGTCATCGCAAAGTGCCAATTTTTACACAAAAGTAATTGTATTATTTCCCCTGAGCACAGGTGCAGAAACACTTCTAAATGGTTAATTGTGTTTTTGTTGATTTTTTTTCCTAATTTTATTATGGTAAATAACCTGTATTTTGTTGGTCAATTGACTTATGGGAGAAGCCTTGGTGAATAGTGTGTTGTTGTTTTTTTTTGTTTTTTTTGGGGTTTTTTTGGGTTGTAAGGTTATGGTTAAGATTAGGGCCTGGTTTTGAGATTATGATTCAGGTTAGGAACAGGGTAGGGGAGGGGTTATGGATTTACTTTTTACTAAAATATCTTTTACATGTGAGAAAACAGGGCTGTGGGAACATTGAGCTGTAGGAACATAGGTACACTCCCACTATGAGAGCCTGTGATTTATGAAGTATCTTTGCTTTTATTTGTAAATATGAAACACTGCGTTTTGTTTGAGCACATTTAGGCCTGTGTTAAAACGTGAGTGCTGTTTGTGCCATTCCTTTGTGCAGAGCGCAGACTCGTGCTCTATGGACTAAGCCAAGGAACCAAAAGTTGACACCAAACGTTTTTCAGTAGCAGAACTTACTGGACCTTTTTGGTTGGTGCCTACTTGGAACCATATTTGGGTGCCCAGCCTTACCTGCACAGTAGTTTTATACACATTTCTCACTTTTCTTACTATACTATACAAAAGACAAGGTCCATATTTGAAACTTGCATTGGGTGACCCACCAAGAAGTCACTTTAAAGTTTTGCAAAGTTTTAAATAATACTCGACCTCTTATTCATTGTGAAGTTCTGTCGAGATTTAAATGGCATATGCATTGAGACAACAGACCCCTCCAGGCACACAGGGGGCAGCGGAGGACAACTGTTCTCCGTCAGAGGCACAAACAGGGGACGTGATGTAGAGTTTGTGATTATGTCTATCCAAGCAGAGAGAATGTGTCACTCTGTTCATGAATACTGAGATGGGAATTTTAGCTTGGGTTTAAAGGTTTCTCTCAGTATCATTTCTGGTGGAGGGTCTGCCATCTGCTTGTCCCCAGAGAGGTGTTATTGGCTTGTCTGGAATATTCCACAGTATGGCAACATTATATAATAATAATAATAATAATAATAATAATAATAATAATGCCTTACACTTGTCATGTGCTTCACAGGGTTGTTGAAAAGTTTACACTTAGTGTAGTTGAATAGACTTAGCCAACAAACAGAAACTGTAAACAAATAGGTGTTAGTTTTAGTGTAATTAGCTCCTTCCTTCAGATAGATATAAGGCAGTGTCCACCAGCAATCTGACCAGAACTGAAGAAGCCAATTGGATGAGCAGCGAAACGTCTTCACTCTGTCCAGTCGACAGAATTGAATTTTTCTTTTGCTATTTTTGAGCAATAAAAACACCTGCAATAGAATAAATGCAAAATAGAAATGTTAATGGCATACTGTAGAACATTAAAGGCAGATCAAAAATGTTACATAGTACACCTTTAACCATGGTTTAGTGCTGGTTTACCCTGGGTTTCATCCCAGTTTAGACCTGGTTTAGACCTGGCTTAGTCCTGGTTTAGCTCTGGTTTAGGCTGGGTTTCATCCCTGTTTAGTCTTGGTTTAGATCTAGCAGTCATGCTCAGACTTCCTTTTCCACACACACTTCCTCCAGCTCTTCCAGGGGTTCCTGAGGCATTCCTCAGCCAGTCGAGAGACATAGTCCCTCCAGCGTTTCCTGGGTCTGCCCCTGGGCCTCCTCCTGCTGGGACATGCCCGTAACACCTCCCCAGGGAGGCATCCAGGAGGCATCCGGAACAGATGCCCGAACCACCTTAGACCGCTTGTATTCACTATCTTGTCCTGGTTTAACCCTGGTTTCGTCCTGGTATAGTCCTGGGTTTGCCTCGGTTTAACCTCAGTTTAGTCCTGGTTTAGCTCTGGTAAATCCTAGTTTCCTCCTAGTTTAGACCTGGTTTAGTTTCTTCCTAGTTCCTCCTAGTTTAGACCTGGTTTAGTCCTTGTTTAGCCTTGGTTTAGTCCTGCTTTGAGTTACTTCTTGTGCTTTCACACTGTTATGAATACTAAATACTGTTCTGAACATATTTTCAGGTGGTTGCTTGCGAATGGGGAGGTCTGGAGCTTGGGCACAGCACGGTCAGGCCAAATCACAGTGAGATTGGATTTGCAGCAGGTGCCAATGCGACCGCAGAGCCCTTTAATGACTGTTTACTGAGATAGTGGGTGGGATGGACAAACTGCGCATAAATATGTAGATGGGCACCCTGATAGAGAAGCAGGCACATCTGTTTTACTATCTAATTCTTTTACAGTACATCTCAATTTAAAGGACCTGTATGTAGCCTGTCCTCCACAACTGAGCCTGTGTTGCCAGTACCTTAACCTGCAGATAGAGGACACATACAAGTGTCTCTCTATCCCAGTATATAGACAGACCTCATGTGAAAGCTCAGAACCTCCAGAATTCTGGAGAATTCCACTCACTAAGCTTCAGAGGCTGCACTACAAAGATTCATGATTGGCTGCAGGTGCTGGGGTTTAGGTAGCGAGAGAGTTGTTTTAGGTTGAAACCAACTGGATTTAAGCATTGAAACTGACAACCTAAATGAGAGACTCATTGACTATTCTGGTTTCTAATTGGATAAACATCTTAAGAACCAAAACACCAAGTTAAAACAAACATTGGCCATTGTGTCAAATGTTTTAGTAATTAAGAAAAAATCTGTTATTAGTAAAAGCTTGTCTACCTCATATTTGGGGATACAGTTAAGTCATGTTGGAGTTTAAAATCTATATCTTACATACACTATAAAATGTTTCTGGTGGAGTGTCCTCTACGTCCTGAATCATGAATTTGCATATGTTAAATTAGGTGTTTTGCTCAAAAATACCTGGAAAAACAGACATTCTCACTGTGAATGAGCTTGCCTGTCCACAGATCGGACATGGCGGCGTCGCTTGTCTCCATGGAGATAGATTAGATCAATGCCACGTTGTATAACATTCCAGTTTTTCACTCCCCAAAACACTTCCCCAAGTCTTAAAGCCTGCACTGATGAGACGCTGTGAAATATAAAGACAGAAGTCATCATGTACCTAATCTCTGTTTGTTGAGTGGGCGCGTATAGGCTACAATGTCAGCTGTGATTATATTTATGTGACTGTGGGAGGATGTCTTCATATGATACCCAAAACATTACATCATGTCTCCCATTTAGTCCTGGTTTAGTCCTGGTTCAGTCCAGATTTAGCCCTGGTTTAGATACAGTGGGTGGGTGACTCTTTGGCTTCCAGTCTGAGTCCAAGTCTCAAGTTTCTGACCGCGAGTCCAAGTCAGGTCTCAAGTCGTAGTTTCTACATACATTTTTATATTAATTAAAATTATTCTACATAAAATGGGAATTCAAAACAATAGTTTGGACAAATACTCATGTTATTAGTAGAAAGAAGAAATCTGAGGCACTCCGATATGCTTAGTTATCTTTACTTCTCTTATTCATGTTACTTGAAAATCCAAAAAGAACAAGATTGGGCAAAATGTTTGAATAACTTAGAGGTTTATAAAGATTCAGAAACAGATTTTTAATAAAATTATAGGTCTCACGGTCATTTTTTTTTTTACCACATAGCTGATTAGCCATGAGTGAGCTTTTAAACTGATCCCTTAAGGGAAATTACTCAGTTGCTGCAGCTCTAGTAAATATACAAAATACAACAAAGACTTCATCCCTATAAAAGCTGGAATAAAAGTGCTGCTGCAACATATAAAATAAAAGTGTAACATTTTCAGTTAAATGTGCAAAATAGTTGGGGATCATTCAGGGGGACGATGGCCGTGGGGAGAGCTCCTGTAGCTTTCTGTGGAACATTGGCCTCAGTCGGCAGAATTGTTCTCTCCACAGAAGTTTTTTTTTTTTTTTTCTGCACATAATGGTGTGAACTGGTCCTTTACAACAGTAGACACATCATCATTTTATGGACCCCAGGAAGACTAGCAAGCACTTGGTGTAACCTAATGGGGATTCGAGTAAAGAATACAGAATGAAGAATCGCAACGCAAGAAGAGACTTAAAAGGTTGCTTAGTTTTCACTGCTCACTACTGCTGGGCCCCCCTCCCTTTGCTCCCCGTGCAGAGCGCTATCACAACACAAACAGCGTGCATCCCGCTAATGAAAATACTGCACATCGCATCAGGTTTGTAAAGTGGTGTTGTCACAGTACTAAAGAGTAGACTCAATACTCGATACCAATTCCAATACTACGATGATAATTTAAAACGTGCTTATGTCTGTACTTATCAGCTGTAAGTATAAATGTGGAAAGGGGCGTAGGTTCTCATAAGAAGTACTTTTATTTCTGCTTACTCCTTTTGAGCATTATATGATATTGTCAATTTTGTATGGAACTGTTTGACTTTCCACTATAAACAGCTCAAATAAACTGAAAAAGCACTCTTTAGACAATAGAATGTGATTTTCAACACTAAATCATAGTACTTTCTTACAATGTGGCCTTATATCTGTGTAATCCCTCAGTCGGTTCCATAGTGGTCCATGGCTGTATACTAGTCTATGTGGTCTTATACTTGTTCTGATACCGCACAAAAACAGTAAATAATTTATCAGCAACCGCATCTTCTCCGACGTAACTTTCGCCTGTCCCTCATGACACGCTAAGAAGCTTGTCCGTAGATATATAATGAAAATCCTGATAGGAAATCGCCACAGAAATCCATTTGATATAATGGCAAGTATATTATATCTGTGCTAGATACGCTCTTGTCCTCCGCGATGACGTATCACGTATAACGTGTCAGACATGTTGCCCAAAAGTAGACCCACAAGCTAGCGAAGATGAGCCAAAAGCAAAAGTCTTTGGAGAGCTTTTTTGCAAAGGGGAAAAGGCCAACTGAGGAGCCAGAAGAAGATCTCCAAGAAAAAGAAAGCTAAATTTAACAGACAATATCAGGAGTCCTACTTAAAATATGGGTTTGTCGCTACAGGTGATTCTCACTCACCGAGTCCACTCTGCATAATATGCGCGGAAAAACTAGCTAACGAGGCAATGAAACCTTCAAAACTGCTTCATCACATGGAGGCGCCCGGGATTAAAAGATAAGCCTTTTAAGAGTTTTTTTTGTGAGTAAACCGGGCGAATCGAGCAGGTCTGTGCAACAAGAGGATCAGCTGTTGGAGATTGAAAATGACGGTGGTTTGAGACAACATCCCTGCTGACATTCTGAATGAAAATCAAGCCAGAATATCCTGACATCGCTACAAGAGCACTGAAAACCTTACTACCATTTCCAACATCCTATCTGTGTGAAGCGGGCTTTTCTGCAGTGACGGCAACCAAGACAAAATTACGGAGCAGACTGGACATAAGAAACACACTGCGGGTGTCATTGTCTCCCATCACTCCTAGATGGGACCACCTCATCGCAAAGAAACAAGCGTAGGGCTCCCACTGATTCAGCGGTATGGTGAGTTGTATTTTTTATGCACTTAACTTATTTTTGCCATATTTATCTGCCACGCGTAGAAGGCCGTTCCGTGAAAATAAAACCTACATTTTTCCGGTCCATGTTGCAAAAAAGGTTGGTGACCTCTGCTTTAGATAACCCTAAGTTGTAGTGTTTTATACCCTGCTTTTGTATATTTATGAAAAATGGCCATGCAGGGTTATGTAGGTTTGTGGGCTGAGCATTGCACAACCGTTGCTAACCGTAAGGAGGGTTCGAATAGTGCCCGGGAGAGATTGCAAAATGACTCAAACATGCATGAATGAATTATAAAACTGCAGCCATGTTTTTGAAGAGGGAACATAGATTTAGCATAATACCCCCTCATTAAACTTGTGAGGGATATGACCTTATACTAAGGGACTGACTCAATACTCCGTACTGAATACTTACCACAGTGAAGATAAAAACATGCTCCTTTTTTACTAATAGAATGTAATTTTCATACACAAAATAATGGTACTTTTTTATGTTACCATGCGATCTTATACTAGCTCTGATAAAGCTCAAAATGACACTAAAACTGTTTGGAAAATCTTCAAAATTGGTCCTGTTAATGTGATATTTTGCAGCATTAATACTTGCTCAAATGAGTATCTAATTTCAATTTTAGTTGTTGTCTCAACTAGTGGCTGAATTTTCAACACCAGAAGCGGTTCTTTTGGCAGCCTATTCATTTTTCTTAATGTCTTACTCAACTCCCGTATTTCTTTCTTCTTTGTGATCGTTTTCTTATCCGCATGTCTCATCTATGC
>KN481589.1:42924-57164 GCA_000787095.1 Periophthalmodon schlosseri
AGTGCTTCTTGCTTTTGTGTTGTGGTGTATCTTTAACACTACAGTGACAAAAGAAGAGCCACTTACCTGGTAGCCATCTTGAGTGTCACGCCCAATTTTGTTCCTGGTAAGAAATGATTTTAAAAATGTTTTCCTTGTTGACTAAAGAAGAATTTAAACCATGTTGGTGAGGAGGAGAAAACTGGTTGTGGACATGTTTTGTTTTGTTTTTTTTCCAAG
This sequence comes from Periophthalmodon schlosseri, assembly GCA_000787095.1. Taxonomy (NCBI): domain Eukaryota; kingdom Metazoa; phylum Chordata; class Actinopteri; order Gobiiformes; family Gobiidae; genus Periophthalmodon; species Periophthalmodon schlosseri. The sequence goes on from KN481589.1 coordinate 43,144, forward strand.
AAGACCTACTTTTAGCAACAAACTCCATTTTGATTATTACTGTAGCTAATAGTAGTATACCATGTACACATGCCCAGTACAGATATATTATATACGCAGCTTTAGGATTGGCAAAAATATTGAAAATTAGAAACTAATCAACCAGATACTGATTTGAACAGGTATCAATACTCAAAAAAGACCACATAGACTAGTATAAATGATGGACCAATTTGGAACATACCTGGACGACTGAGGGATTACACAGCCCACATGGTAATATAAAAGAAAGTACGATTGTTTAATGTTGTAATGACGAGTGTAATGATCATCATAGTATCAGTATTGAGTATTGAGTCTATTCTATTGAAATCGAGTTTGAACTTTTAGTATCGTGACAACACTGAGCAGTTCTTAAGTTAGAAATGAAACTCCTGTCTGCTGCCTAACTTCTAACTCGTTATTATTAAGCTTTTTTATCCTCCGAGAATCAGGAAGTGCACTGTTAGCATGCTAGTTGTCTCACCTCTGAAATGTGCTTATAAAATCAACACAATCACAGTCAAACAAAACAAAACATGGCATTTTGTTGTGATTGACGTTTAAGGCGACGTTAGCTCCCACTGTTTCTTTTATGGAGTTGTTTTAGATCAATATTGGGATTTAAAATGTTCATAATATGACATAATGATCCATGGGCGTCATAGATTATTACTATGTAGCAGACAGTGAAGCACAATATATCTTCTTTAAGTTGTGTTTTTCACGTTTTGAAGACAGTAAAAATCGGGTACAGCGCCCGTAAATGAGGAAAAAAACACAGGAAATGCATTATCCTCACATGAAATTATACCCAGAATCTACCATAGAGACATGTTATTTTTATTTTGCTGCTCAGATTTTGTGATAATCATTTTTAGCCCTGGTTCAGAGGCAGTGGGTGGATGTCTGCCCTCCACAGAGATGTATGGGCATTACATCATGTCTCTTGTGTCTTAATCAGGGCCAGACTGCACCGCGAGTCAAAGCCTGGAGCATTCCTTAGACCGTGAAGGTTATTCTGACGGTGACAATGGAGAAAGCGAGTGCTGCACTAAAGAGCTGCAATGGATGACACTGTTATGAAATGTAGTTAAACTTAATGGCAGACTATGCAATTTTTCCAGTGGAGGGTCTGCCACTTGCTCGTCTCCTTGGGGATTTTAATTCTTTGCCTTTTAGTGCTTTTCAGATTCTAAAACGTGATGATGTCATACTCCCAGATGGGGGGCAAAATCCAGGTTTTCCCGTTGATAACGTTGTACTTTGCCATGAAATATTCAAAAAGTAAATGCACAAATGTTGAACCTGATCTTTTTCATTAGTGGCTAGAGACAGTAACTCACTATTAAACCAGAAATCTGTGTTTTAATAGTATTCATTTTACCTGCCCCCCATTTGTATTAAATATTATTGAATTATAGAATGTTGTGATGTCATCTGAAACCCAGCAATTTATAACATTGTACTTTGCGAAGAAAAATTCAAAAAGTAAATGCAAAAATGTTTAACCTGATCATTTTTATTAGTGACTAGACCACAAATATATAAATAAAGAGCCACAATATTAATTTTATTTGCTCCCCATCTGTAGTAAATTATTTTGATTATCTATTATAGAATGTTGTGATGTCATCTGTAACCCACCAATAGCATTACAATAGCGTTACCTATCTTACATTTATTTAATTACAGGTGTTTGTATTACTAAAACTACAATATTAACTTGAAAACAGTACTTTCTACAGATCTGACCGGTACCTTGGCCTGGTGGTGTCACCTGCTTGTCTGCATGGAAATAGAAAAGTTTATAACTAAATAGCAGACACAACTTCTTTAATCTATGGCACCCGTGGATCATTATGTTGTATTTGGGGGATTGGGGATTTTAAATCACAATATTGATCTAAAACAACTCAATAAAATAAACAGGTCTGCTGACGTCGGGGTTGGTAAATTATAGAAGCCATTGTGACCTAACCCGATTCTCGCTTGTCCCTTAAAGAAGACCTATTGTGCCTGTGTCTGCTATATAGTTGTAATCTATTACACCCGCGGATCATTATGTTATAATTTGCACATTTTAAATCGCAATATTCATCTAAAACAACTTACTAAAAGAAACAAGTCCACTGACACAACAAAGTGTCGGCACCTCTGATGGATAGCTGCAGATCACGCTAGCGAGCAGCAGATTTATTTATTTTTTCATTTGTACCAAAATGACTGCGCAATGCTGCTGAATCCTGTGTGTATCATCGATTAAGAAAATAAAATTAGAGAATGAAGTGTACAGAGCAGTGAGCGTATGCCAGTGGCAGTGAAAACAGGGATTGATTGGCAAAATGGCATATTGATAATAAGAGATTGCTCAAACAGGCACGAATCACTCCAAGTACAACTTCGGGTGAGTAAATGGTGAGGGGAAACAACTATAACATGGGTAAAAGCTCTAAAAAGTTGATTTTGCGTAATAGGTCTGCTTTAAGAGGTTGATCGGAGCAATGACTTATAGAATACAGGAGACTAAAGATTACTCAAACACGCATGACTCACTCCAAATACAACTTTGAGAGGGTAAATGGGAACTATAACATGGTTAAAAGCTCTAAAAAGCCAATTTTGCATAGCATGTCTCCTTTAGTACTCCTCCTGCAGTACTACTGGTTTTGGACAATAACTATTCTAGCAAGGTCATGGGTTCCGCTCTGTTTTGAATCTAAATAATCCTCAAAATCCACAAACTCTATGTTGTATAGTTCGTCCTGGGCCTTACATTTTCATAATTGCTGACCAGCTATGCTCCACTGAAGGAACATTTGGTGACCTACTTCCTTTATATATATTTATTTATGTGTTGTCAGTCCAATGGAACGGCCATCTGTCTCCACTTAGACCCCCATCGCTGTGTCTCCTCTGTCCAATCACAGTGTTTGCCCTGGCTCTGCTCCCCCACTGTTTCTGACTGACATGTTGAACAATTTCACTTCATCTCATCAAATATGGCAAGTTTTTATATTTTTGAAAGTGCCAAAAGTAAGTCAACTTGATCTGGATAATTGAACTTCTTAGAATATAGCTTTACAATGTGCACTAACTTTTTTGGTGGGTAATCGGCAACCTGCTTGTCTCCCAAACGATGGAGATCCATGGAAGTATAATAAGATCTGGAAGATGAAACAAAGATGGCGTTGCGTTGTTTTCAATGGCCTGAGCTCGTTGGCGCGAAATGCCAAAAATTACTTTTTCTTCCACATTACTTCCTGAATACTAGGAGCTTTAAGGATTTAAAAATTCTGAGAAGCTTGTGTTGTGAAAATACAGAAGAATCCCTATAAAACTACACCTTTGTGAAAGCTGTGGATGCCCTGTCAGTCGAACATGGGCATTGAATTTCCAAAAATTGCATTGTGCTCTATGAGGGAACTCTTTCTGGGCCAGAGCTCCCGGGAGCTGCAGTACCTATGGAGCAGCCACTAGTCGATCTTGCACAGGGACAGAGGGGGAGTGTCTTATCCAGTTCTTATTATAGATCCATGGTCAATTCCTCCAAGGTAGTTCTGACCAGGCTTAGCAACAAGATCACAGAGACGGCTCCCCACTCCTGACAGGTTTCCCCAGCAGGATTGAGGGATGGGACACATTTTCCTACAGGGAAATAATAATACTGCATTGCTTGGAGTACTTCACAGTAGGACATTAGCTGATTTATCTCTTGTTTATCCAGTTACATGGTATTTAAAACATACATTCTTGTGAATGGGCTGGCTTCTCCACAGATCTGACTAACTAAAGCTTTTGATTTAGTGGATCATGGAGTTCTCTTGAAGCGTCTGAACCCAGGCAGTAGTAGCTGATGGGTTTAAATCAAACTTCAAGGAGTGTCCCAAGGCTCAATTTTGGGCCCACTACTTTTTACTATTTTTATTCATTCCATTCTTTACAATTTAAGAGAAAGCCACATACATTTATATGCAGATGATGCTGTTTTGTATGCAAGTGCTCCCTCTGCTGATCAGGCGCTTTTAAAACTGCATAAAGATTTTAATGAAATCCAAAATTCCCTCATAAATCTTACACTGTCATTGAATGCAAATAAAACGATATGACCTCCAACAAACTGGTAGTGTCACCTGCTAGTCTCCATGGAGATATTTAAGTTTAATGCCATAGTGTGGAAAATTCTAGGCAAAGCAATAACATATTCTTGAGATGAGTGGGTTGCGTACCCTCCACCAGAAAAGTTACGTAGTGCACTTTTAAGCGTACCGTACACAAGATGTATTTTCGTAGAATCCATTTTGTACTGCTGCTGTGTTAAGGTTTGGGCTCGACCTACAGGATGATCACAGGGCAGGATTGGGGTTTGGGAAGAAGACAAAAATGAAGAGGATATGAAAAAGTAAAGAGTATTTTGGGTTTTTTTATGTGCAGAGGGTCATGCTTTGTGCATTTGTGGACCAAAAAGATATCAGTGCTTTTTTTAACAAATGTTTGATTTCTTTGCTGCTTCTCTGTTGGGACACATTGACCAATCAGCCTGAAGTCTACCCCTCCGACTCCGCCTTTTCATAATTGCTATCAGTCAGAGAAGAGGGCTCAGTCAAATCTAGAGAGCTACACATGTCAATCTGGCTTCAGTATAAAAATAACCCTATAATGCCAAATGGATCAAATTTGTTACAAGCATTTCTGAGACCTAATGCATCACCTTATGGTAAAAACTTCACTCAAAACCCTCTTGTATCCAATCTGATACTTGTCTTCCACCCCCTGGTGGATCACTACAACAATTACCACACAGTACATGGAACAATTCAAGATGATTTAATAATATTTTTTTTGTATATATATTTTTTTTTTCAAATTTTGTGAAAGGGCCAAATAAAGGTTCCAGATTCAAAAAATCAGAATTTTCTGTCCATTATTTCTGGGGTCAGGCATTAGAGTTAAATGGGTTCAGTGATATATTTTTCCTAATAGTTTAGGTTTGTCAAAAGTATTGATTATCAGACGCTAATTGGTACTAAAAGTCGTATAGAAACTAGATACTCATTTGAGCATGTATCGATACTAAAAAAAAGTCACATTCACAGGATAGAAATCAGGATAGAAACCTTTCCTGAATAGCTTTAGAATGATCTTGAGCTGTATCAGAACAAGTATAACACCACATAGATGAGTATACGCCCATGGACCACTATGTGCACCAGAATACAGGAAATACTGTCTATTTTAATAAAAATCTCCCCAGACCCCACTATTTCTTTTTTTTTTCTTTAATAAAACCTCACATTGTAGACTGCTGCTAAAAACTTGTAGAACCTGGTGTCAAATTATAAGCGTCCCCAGTGAAAAAGTGTGTACTTCCGCTAACAGTAAAGTCATAGGCCTAACAGGGATTGGGACCCGCTCAAATCTCACTCCAGTCTTTGGTGAAAAGTTGACAACTTTAGTGTTTGTTAACGTGTGTATCGTGACACCATGGTAACTGCTGAACATTGCGCCAGTGACATGCATGTAGGATCCCCCAACGTGATGTCGCTGCAAAGTATCAAGGACTTCTTAGACTTGCCTTACTCTCTCCTCTGTGTCTGTAAGGCCCAGTGTGATGAGAAGGCTGCTGTTAATCTGCATCCTCATTCAGGGAGCTTTGTCCCGATCCTGGCTCTCTGAGTGTGGAGGTACAGTTTATCCAGCCACTCCTTCTGTGGATTGGGTTTGTTCCTTCTCGCTTCTGCACGCGCTCTGAACCGCGGCATGAAGGCTGTAGAGGTGGCAAAGAGAGCTGTGAAATGATCTTTAAAAACTCGGAGGAGCTTCATGGACCGGTGGGGGTAAACGTTGAGAGAGAACGACATCTATGTTATAACGTTGTTTTCTCATCACAAACATACCTTTTGGATACAAAACAGTCCTTCTCTCAAACTGAAAACACTCTGTTCCACCTTGTGACATCATGTGGTGATACAGGAAGTGCTCTGCTGTGTTTTTAAACTCCACACACCTTCACTAGAATCATTTTGATGATTTCATCTCTGGAACTGCCCAGCTCTACTGAACTAAAGGTAAAATGTAGCTGTTAACTTGAAAACAACCGCTCCATGACATCACAAGGTGGAACAGAGCATTTTGATCTTTGGAGATGTAGACAGGCTAATAATAAAGAGTTACTCAAACATGTGTGAGTGAGACAAAACACTACTCCAGGCATGTTTTTGATGAGGTAACAGCATTATAACATGGCTTAAATCTCACAAGAGTGAATTTTGCATAAAATAGGACCTTTAAAAAGTTTAATTTGCATGAAATAAAATAATTGCCCTTGTGTTGGTAAGTCTTATTAAAGCATGTCAGTTGGCCGCTGTGATGAACTAAAACTCCGCTGAGAGTCCCTTCTCTTCATGCACAATGTTTGCAGGAGCCATTCCAGAAGAAGAACGGGTAGAGCACAATCCAGAGGGTCACATGTCAGTCCTGCTTAAGCCACGTTATATGCATTTATTTTGAGCTACATTTGATCACATTTTGAACAGTTTCTTTTATGCTAATATTTTCTCTGACGCACATGATAACTATCAGGTTTATGCAACAAATATTTTGAATTTTGAGGTAGAAAAATCTTCAGATTGAGGACATGGGCCTATTCAAAAGACAAAAAAGAAAATTGACTTTAAAAATGTGCGTATTTCATGTGTTTGGAAAAAGTCCAGTAATTGCTGAGATATTTACCATAAACCAGGACAAAATCTGTTTATTTAAAAGGTCCTAGATTATGCAAAATTGACTCTTGTGAGCTTTAAGCTATAAGTTTTAATGTTGTTACCTCATCAAAAACATACCTGAAGTTGTGTTCTGTTTCATTAACACATGTTTGCGTAACCCTTTATTATACATTTCCAAAAGCTCAAAATGCTCTGTTCCATCTTGTGATGTCAAGTAGTGGTAGTTTTCAAGTTAACAGCCACTTTTTATCTTTAGTTCGGTTGAGATTGGTAATTCTAGGGTTTGAAATTATCCAAATAATTCTAGTGAAGGTGTAGGGACTTTAAAAACACAGTTCACAATTCTTGTATTACCACATGACATCTCAAGGTGGAACAGAGCGTTTTCTGTTTGTGAGAAGAACTCAGCCTAAATATGCAGGGTTTGTGTGTTAAACACTTGTGAGTGAAACAAAACACAACTTGAGGTATGTTTGTGATGAGGAAATAGCATTAAACATAGACCAGGAAACAGCGTAACATGGGCACTTTAACAAACTAATGGAATTCTCACCTGTCCTTCAAATTAATCAACAAATTGGCAGTTTAGAGCAATATCATGTGAACCCAGCCTATTGACACAATTTTCTCTACATTAATCTAACACTTTGCAGTCTATCATTTAGGATTTCTATATAAAATGGCGATATACATTACATAGATTTGACAGCAATTGTACTTTGGAAATGTTCCCAGTGTTTGGCCACGTTTCAGCTGATGTTGAGCTGAATGTGTGATGCCACATTATAGACTGTATCTCGCCTTTAGTGGGTGGATGGTGATAAATCTATACGGTCTGCTGTTCTTTTGGTTGCTCTCTCTTTCACAGCTCAGAACAAGGTGATCCTGACCGAGGAGGAGGACCCTGTGTTTCTGTCAGTGCGGAGAATGAACTGACAAAATCATAAAATGTTCTCTGTAAAAAAATATGTCTAAAAGTTGAAATGATAAAGTTTTGACACAATCATCTATAACTGGTTAAGGGAATTAAACAACAGATAAACAACAGAAATGTCAGTTATTGCTATAAAATGTTATGTATCACAAATTATTAAATTCAGCATTTGTGGGCTACCCTTTGGAATGGTAGATTTTTTAAATATTCTGTATTTGATATAGGTAGTTAATGCCATATGAACCATCTCGCACTCTGAGGACTCCAGGGACCGGCCTCCTGCTGGTGCCCAGAGTCACGACTAAACATGGGGAATCAGCGTTTCAGTTTTATGCAGCTAAAACACAGAACAGTTTTCCTGAAGATGTGAGACCAGCCTCTAGTTTAAATTCAGGATCGGTTCTGTTTAGCTGTGCATGTGACTGAAAGGTTTTTATTCTGCACTCTTCTCTTTTAATGTTAATTTTGTGATGATTATTATGTTTTGATTTGTTGTATTGTGATTTTAATGTCTTTCTTATTCGGTAAAGCACTTTGACTTTGTTGTATTTGATTTTAATGTCTTTCTTATTCGGTAAAGCACTTTGACTTACTTTGTGTACGAATTGTGCTATACAAACAAACTTGCCTTGCCTTGCCTAGAAATAAATAGAAATTAAATGGTATGTTTTGACTGCGTTAACACCCCATGGAGATAGATATTATTCTGGAACAGTTTTCCTGTAGATGTGAGACAGGCCTCTACTTTGACAATGTTTAAATCCAGGCTCAAACGGTTCTGTTTAGTTGTGTATATGACTGAAAGGTTTTTATTCTTCACTCTTCTCTTTTAATGTTAATTTTATGATTATTTATGTTTTGATTTGTTTGTATTGTGACTTTAATGTCTTTCTTATTCGGTAAAGCACTTTGAATTACTTTGTGTACGAATTGTGCAATACAAAAACTTGCTTTATATTCATCCATCTCCCTGGAGACAAGCAGGTGGCGCCGTCAGATCTGTGGAGAGATTTTTTTGACAAATAAAACATCCATATTGAAATAAATGTTTGATAAATTACACTTAAAGTTAAGGTACCTGGTACCTGAGAGTTTTAAAACGTGAAAAACAACTAGTTCATTATAAACAGTTTGCAGTGGTCCAACGTTATTCCTAACTTACCTTACACACTCCGAACATCGTAATTATTCCCTGTGATGTGTTTTTAAGTGCTTTTCACAATTTTTAGAGATGAGAGCAGAGTTTACCGTTTATTAATTTTCAGCCCCATGCATGACTTTTTTTCAGACAGCCAAGTGAAACTGTGGTGGACCGCCCAAGCACAGCCAATCACGGGGCTGCTTATGGCACTTACTTCCGGGATGATGAGAAATAAAAATTCTCCAAAAAGCAGTAGTTCAACAACTTACAACTTGCTTTAATATATATACACCAGTGGCCGGCCGTGCACTTCACCCTTGGGCCTTCAGTGACGTACCATTTACACATTACAACATCACCTCAATATAGGCTAGTAAAGCAACACTTAATTTCAGGAGCATTTAAAACCAATAAGCTGCATTGCATTTACAATTAAGAGTAGGAAACTTAATTTCAGGGCATTTAAAACCAATAAGCTGCATTGCATTTACAATTAAGAGTAGGAAACTAAGTTCACAGATACTGTCAAAAATTTAAAACAAATGTCCGGGTTTAGTTTAGTTTAGTTTAGTTGTTCGATATTCTGGAAACTGCCGCCTTGCCGGCTTGAGCAAGTTTTTTAACCAATCACAGGACACGTACATCTCCAGTTCAGCGTAAGACCTTCTAGCTGGCCCTGGTTTGAAGAATCGAGATCTGATTGGCTATTGAAACTGACTGACTGACTGACTGTCTGTGTCCACTTACACTGCACGGGGCCTGCTCTGTTTATTCTGAAGGCCCCAGGCAAATGAAATCTGCCTGACAACACAAGCCGGCTGAAATATAATTGGATAAAAACTCTACCACAATAAACAACATTGGAAGCCACTCAACTAAGTGGATATAATATGACATAAAGAGAACAGAGAATAGATAATATTTTTGTTTGCATATTTATGAAAATAAAATAAAATAAATTCACTTTGCTGAGTATGTTTAGGCCAGGAGAGAAGGCCTTGCTGGCCCTGACGGCCTGCCACTGATATACACTGTAGCTTACTTATGAATATATTTAGTAAGACCCTCCAAGAGATGCAGTGTGCTCCTCACCTGTGGACAGTGGAAGAAGGTGCTTGGAGCGGAGTTCTGTTGTAACCATTGCATCATGTTTGTGTTTGTGAAACTTTCCAAAAATATGCATGAGAAACACAGAGCTGTCAAAGGCATACTAAGGTAGTTTTGACATTTAGACAAATAGTTGGTACATTATGCTTCCCACGTTGGACCACCCACACACGTCCACAACTGTAGGGTAAATAATAAGGAAAGGCAGTGGTAAAAGTTCAAGTTTAAACAGGCTGTACCGTTGTTTTTCATGTAAGTAAAATCTGTTTTGCCCATAGACTGTATATATAAATGGACATAGCTAACCCGCTAACCGGTGCGTTCCAGATAGGAAGTGAGCGTGGGCGCGCTTACAGCTCCATCGACTCTGGCTCCAATTCTAACCGGTGCTTCCAGATAGGAAGTGAGCGTGGGCGCGCTTACAGCTCCATCGACTCTGGCTCCAATTCACCTTGTATTGTTAAACAGAGGCACCTCTCGCCGTAACTGCTGCTGTCAGGCTCATTATTTTGGTCTTAAAATGTTTATATTAACCCGCTCTACATGATCCTGGTGTTTTTATTTGGCTATTTTGTTCGTAAATCAAGATATAAACATTGATAACAGACAAACGAGGCACCTTCTTTCCCTGAGGTCACTCTTGCCAGTGTTAACAGCAGATTTGATTGACAGCGTTGATAAGGAAGTTACCCTCAACAGCCTCGCTCCGGGGCGGCTTTTTGGTTGCTATGAAACTTGTGGTCAGAATTCCAAATATGGAACTTGGCTCCAAATTTGCCCCTATAACCGCTAGCCTCGACGTCACACTCCCTTAGTCCACTTCTTTATACAATCTATGATTTTGTAAGTCTGTTGTTAGCATGCTAATATTTTCAGTTTTACTGTGACTGTATACTCTGCTGTCTTTGAAAGTTGCCATAAGTGCTTATAAACTCATCACGGTGAATAATTAGGATGGGTAATAGAGAAGATAAGTGAGGAATAACACTGGACCTGTTATGTAATTATGTATTTCTTTGTTCATAAGACGTTAAAGGTCCATTTTTATTCAGAACAAACATTTTGAACTTAATAGTGGTCTCATATCATGCATTAATTTGTCAGTGTTTTTTTTTTTTTTTTTGGGGGGGGGGTTCTATCATAGCTGGAGGATTTGACCTATTTGGGGTTGATGGGGGAAACAGGAGTGTTCCTAGTCAACTTTAGTGTAAACTAGGTACATTTGTAGCTTTCTGGTCAAAAACGCTTAAATCTAAATGTGCGCTGCCTTCAGTGTCCTCTACAATTTCCAGTAGTTGGTGACATCACGCAAGACTTCCCTGATTAGTTACCTGTAAGAGCAATTACACTGCGCTTATATTGTACATCCAGACCCCGCCCCTCCTCCCCCGTTCTCCGTCCTCCAGGTACTTCCCAGTTTAGCAGCTCTATATGAAATGTGGTTGTTGGAGGAATTTAATTGCGTGACAAATTGAGAATGATATCCCTCTGTATTTTTTATACATGGGGATATTAGTCTGGTCCCAATGGCCCCCATTGCAACTCAAGCCTGGCCAAACATGATCGTCCAATCAGATTTGTTTTTTTCAATGATTCTTGTGATTTTACAAATAAAATCTTGTAGTGCTTCGCTCATTGATTCTGCAGATATCTGCCATGTTTTTAGTCCCCTGTGAGATTTTTTTCTTTATTTTTCCTGATAGGGATGGACCATGTGTGTCTCCGACTGGCTAATCCACCTGTCAATCACACCCATTTGAAAATTGGGAGTTTCACCGGTGATCAGACTCATATGGTTGTAAATTATTTAAGTGTGTATTCTGGATCCCAGGCAAGGAGTTTAGCTGTTTGGCCTGCAAATGATGTGAATCAAACCAGAAACGTCGTGCTATGAGGCTGGACTTCTAATCCTTTTTACATACAACCTCTACACTTTACTCATTCTTTCTATAACACAGCGCATTATGTTAAGCCAAGTGCTCATCAGCCTGTGTGATAAATACAAACTGTTGTACAACTTTGCAAAATGGCCTCGCCGTCCCCTCCTCTCCTCTTCTCTGTTTTGCATTATCAGCAACAATTCAGGCAGGAATCCATCACATCTGAAGGCTGAAAAGTATTTCCCTGTGAGAGCGACGTCTGAAATCACTGAAACAACCGACCAAAAGGCAGCCAGAATGAAATATGTACGGCGTTTTAGGCAGGAGCATCACTCACTGCGGTTCAAACGGCTATTTTTACTGACACTGTAACCTGCTGGTGTGCCAGAAAGAGAGGAGAGGTGAGTAGGATTGTCAAAAAGCCCTATACCAAGATAATAATCGATACTAAAACCAGGTGTTGAAAGAAAATGAATTAGGATCTTTGCTGAGTAGGTTTGAATGGGCTTAATAAATTAGATCTACCAGTCAAAAGTCTGGACACACCACATTAAAATTCCTCAAATTAGCCACCATTTTCTTTGTTTCTTTGCGCCGCAAACCTTTGGCCTTCTCTCAGTGATCTTCATGATAAAGTCACCTCTTTTACCCCATGTCAGGGCCAAGTTTTGTTTTGTTTTGTTTTGTTTTTTTCAGCTGGTGGCTGATCACTGTTGAGCTCTATAAAAGTTAGCATTAGCTTTTAGACACAGTGAGCTAGCTAGCATGCTGTTGTGCACAGAGCCTATCCAAGCACATTGAGCCGTAAAATGCAATAATAGAAAAGCTCAAACAAAAGTCTCAGTGCAGTTCCGCAGGTAGTGTCAGCAGATCCAGTGTCAAGGCACAACATATTTTTTTCCCCTTATTTATCTCTGTGGACACAAGCAGGTGGCACAATCAGTCCAAGTTACAGGTCAGATCTATTTACATGTTTTTCAATCTTAGGGTGACAAGACGTCCCTATTTACCTGGGACAGTCCCAGTTTTGTTGCCTGGCAAATCCAAAATGACATCCCTCTGTATTTTTGTACAGATTGATATCAGTCTGGTCCCCATGCCTCCATTGCCTCTCAAGCCCGGTCAAGCATGACTGTGCAAATATATTTGTTTTTTTTTTTTTGTTTTGTTTTTTTCAGTGACACGTGAAATGAAGGAGCTCATTGGTCACCTGTGAGTTTAGTGCTTCACTCATTGATTCTGCAGATATCTGCAATGTTTTTCAGCCCACTGTAATCATTTTTTCCTTAGTCTTTTTCTGATATGGACGGACCATGTGTGTCCCCGATTGGGTCATCCATCTGTCAATCACGCCCATCTGAAAACGGGGAGCTTCAACGATGACCAGGCTCACATCTTCGTAAAGTATTAAAGAAGTGTGTCTGGATCCAACCAACCAGTTTTGAGCCCTGTGTCCCCTGTCCCAGCAGATCTCTCCAAAACCATTGATTTGTCCCAGTTTTACATAAGAAATGTCCCAGCTGTCCCTATTTTTGACCAATTTGATACCTACATTGCCTAAATTCATTTGTTTAGTGAAAATACAGGAATACATGCATGAAAATGATCAGAACACAAGAAACGAACTCGGTTGCAAACACTTTGAGAAGTCTCTCAAATTATATACCTAGTTACTGACTCACGAGTCATGAAAGTGTGAATGTGATAAGTCATGAATGGACTGAGTGCATAATAATATTGTTAAGTACACACTCTTTTCACAATTTTATCATTGTAAACCACCCTAACCCGTGGGTGTCCCAGATTTTGATTTTGAAAATCTGATCATCCTATTCACTCTATTTTTGAGCAATAAAATGGTATAGTTTAAACCCAATCAACATCTCCATGGAGACAAACAGTCCTCTCCACCTGAAATGTTACTTGTAGGCCTTCGAGTTTGATATACCGCTGAAGTAAAATGTAAATAAACAATAATATTGAAACTAATTTATGCCACTGACACAATAACCCAAGAGCAGATTTAAACCACAAAAACTATTCTTAATCTACAATACTGTTAAAAAATCATGAGCTGCAATAAATAAACAGTCGAATGAAACACTTTAGTACTTAGTTTTCATCTATAATGAGTTATAGAAGTTATTTATTCAACCTTTCATGCCTCAAATTAAAAATATTGCTCCAGCTATATTGAACGATAAGTCTATATAGTA